>VMTU01000237.1:0-89265 GCA_016759055.1 Paramecium bursaria | reverse complement strand
TTAAAATGTTGATGAACTTAAGAAATAACTGAAAAGAATGTATGACAGAGAGGAATCTGAGATTAAAATAAAATCAGAGATTGAGAGAGTAATTTTTATATTTTCTAATATAGGTTCGTTAAGATTTGATATCCGTCAGAAATTAAGAAGTTTAAAAAATGAATTAGTTATTTGATGGAATACTTAGGGGTGGGAGCTTGGATCACTCCAGATTTAACTGATTAAAAAAAAATTAATTTGAAATTTTTTTTATGTATATAATAAAATGCTAATAATATTTGCATTTGCACTATCACTGGATTATATTGATAGAGAGATAGAATTAAATTAAGATCTTGACTATTTTCAAGCTAGACAGAGATTTATGTCTGGTATCAAATTGAAATAAGAATATTACTTTAATACAACAATGGAAGATACTCATTTATTTCACATCAAACAACTTTTATATCCATCACAGTTTTTATTGATAACACAATCAAATGATACAATATATGTTATTAACTAACTTGGAATGATTGTTGCCTAATATACACACAATCTTAATATTATTGAATCAGATTTTTATTTCACATCTGATGAATTTTATATAGGGATTTAAGATTCAGAAAATAACATGGTCTCATTGGCATTAAACATAACAAGAGTCAAAGAGCCTCAAGATGATATTAGATTAGTTGCTTAATAAGGATTTTGGGATTTATTCGAATTTTAGAAAGAGAGCAGTTTTAACCTATCATTTAAACCATCTTCATTCTACATCAGCTCAGGTAGAAATACTAAAATCTTTTTAATTGCTGATTAACATGGCTGTATATCATACTATTTTTAAAATGGCACATTAAAAAATAAAAATGCTATAAGTACTACAGAAGTGAAGATATTTAGGAGACATCCTCATGCTATGTTCTATACAAATAAAACCATAGGGTTTTTTAATGCTATATCATTATAAATTATCCAACCCAAATGTGATACTCCTTCTAATAATATAATTTATGTTTTTCAGGAAAACATTTTTAGTTAAAATGTATATGTTTAGCTTAGTAATATGGATATATTGGTTTATTAAATAAAGACTGGTAAGCATTAAGAGTGCACTATTTAATATAAGATCCCTGCTCAAGTTGCACACAAGTAATTGAGATTAATTAACTCTTATTTGATTGGAATTGATGATGTCTTGACAGTTTACAATACATCCATTTATAGAACGTAGTATTTAGATGATTTGATCTTCCTTACAAGTTTGGATGATAAGAGAATCCCAAATAGTTATCATGGAATCAGATCATAAAGACTCTAAACGTTTACTTCAGGAGTATATGAAATCTTATAAATTTAAAATGGAACAATAGTGAGATACTTAGAATTAACTCACCAAGCTATGCAAATAAATTCTGGATTTTCATTATTTGAGTCATTTAGATTTCCTATGATATTGGTAGCTTTGTTTGTTGTTTTCATATTTCAGTTTTGGCAGAAGAAGAAAAAGACTGATTATGATTCAAATGATGAAATTACGTCTGCAGCTAAGAAAAAGATTGATCAAATGGTTAGAGAATATTAGTAGAAGGAAAAACCTGAGTGATTCAATTAATTTATATTAGTTTAACTTCAGTATTCTCCATCAAACCTACCCAACAATCATCTGGAAGCTTTCCCACCATATCTGTAAATAGATACAAGTAAAGTGTCTTACCTTCTTACAATCTATATTTTTCAAAGTTTTAGTATATTATGTAATCTCCTTATTATGTTTCATATTTCAAATCAATATAATAGGATGTTATGATTTCTACTTAGCTTTTTGTCAATATTCTCTATCATAGTATAAAATATACTTTCTAAGAAAATATCCCATATTTCTGAGTTAAATGTAAGCACAAAGCTTATTTACATCAACCTTAACTGTATTCAGAAATTCAATATGATCGGATTTTTTAATCTCTATTGGATTTTCTATTGCTTCCTTCAAAGTCTCTACAATTTCATATGATAACTCCTTATAATTCATAACATAAAAGGCCTCATAAACATCAATAAACCATTTTTCCACTTTAATCCCTACCTTTCTCTTACTTTCATACTTTGTACAGAGACATAATTCCAATTCTTTTATATAAATACATTTCATATTGGGAATTTTTAAATTAAAATTAAAATAAAAGCAAAAATGGTGAGGTTGTTAAAAAAATTACCACTCTCATAATCCCCTCATCAGAATGATATACAAATCAAAAAGAATTGCTATTTTAGACTATTTAAGGACTTATACTCAGCTGCAGCATTAATATTGATTGAATAGATGGCAATCTAAAATAGGAAATCGAATCTTAATTAAATGTTAATCTACTTTGAGTAGAACCCATTTCATAATTACGAACCTAAAAAGATTTATCATTACAGAGCTATCATAGTTTCATTCAAATCTCTAATATCTAAACTTTTTTATGGAATTGGAGTCGAAATGGCAGTAGAGTTGTTTTATGATCAAATTTAAAATCACCTAGATAGTTACGCATACTTTTTACCTGTCTTCACATTAGACATCTTCAAAAAGGCTGGGTATCAAATTATGACTTAGTCTTATCGTTCAGACTATAAATAGTATATAACAGGAGAAGGACTGACTCTCCAACTAATTGAAGAGGAGGACTTTGTTTATGGATATATCTAAGGAGATCCTGATTTTATTGAGATTCCTTAAAAAATAAAGTTAAATGAATGCTCAATATGTACACTACCAAAATAGGATTTGTATAGAAACATATTTTGTAATCATCAATATTGCTAATTTTGCATTAAAATTAATGACACTGTTTGTCCCAAGCGTGGATGTAATGGGAGAATCATCAGTCGACTGATGGGTTTGGTGAAATCGAGAAGGGCATCAATTGATTAGCGGAAACCAAATAAAAAGGAGAGATAACAAGTCAAATAGAATAAACCTTCTAAAGAAACAAAGCCAAAGCCTGAATGGCCTCCTCGTTTTACTGGGCCTGGTACTCCTGACTACATATAAAGTTAGCACATTCTAATTAGAGAGATTATGGATGAGTAAAATTAAACTAATAATATAATTACACTTGATCAAGTACTTAAAAACTAGACTTTCTGTGGAAGATGCTTAATTTAGTTAATAGATGAATAAATAATTTCAGATAAATGCAAACATCCTACATGTTTCAAATGTTAGTTTGAAAATACTCCTTGTTTATTTTGTTGATTTTTTTATAAATGTATTTTATTTTACTTTTCAATTTAGTAATTGCAGATAATTTTGGTTTAGAACTCTAAACTAATGAAAAGAAATGCCTATTCGACAGCCTACCTAAAGGAACTATAATAACTCTTTAAATAGTTGCGAACAGCACAGAGTTCGAATTTGAGTTTTAGCAAGGTTAAAAAACGATTGAAACAATTAAGAAGGAAATTCTGATTAGATACTCTAAAGCATTAAGCTAACCTGATAGGATAGGTATATGTTTGAAAGTATTCGGGTCCAAGCCAATAAATTTCTTATTTACATACAAAACAGGATCTGACACTGATCACTCATAAGTGGCATCAAAGGGTGATTTAAATGATATTGAAACCTAAGTCAATTAGTTGGATAAGCAGGTGGCTTAAATAAAGTCAATGAAACCCTATATATATGAATTTTAGATGAGTATTAGCGAATAAATTAATGGATATTCGTTATTGACACTTGGATTAACATGCATTACTACAGTTATTATCGTATAATCGCTGAAAATGATGTTAAAGAGGAAGAAGGTTGTATGAATTTAATATTTTTATATTTTTTGTTTTTAAAATTTCTTTATCACTTCTAGTATATATTCTTCACAGATTCTGGAAGGTCTTTAAAATAGAAATGCTCTGTAGCCTATTTAGCAGTGATTCTCTTATCTGGGTTTGTTTAAAGCATTCTCTAAAGAAGATCTAAACCATCAGGATCCAATCGTGGGCAGAATTTAGCCAAACTATCAGGTGGGTAAACATCAAACTAATCTGGTTTCCATCCTGGTAATTCGCCAAGTTTAGGGAAATCCTAAAAAATTTTAATTAATTAATACTTGAATAGTTGGTGTTCCCATAATTCTGAAAATTCTCTTCAACTAATCCTAGTCATTAGATCCAGCAAATAGTGGTTTTAAATTTGACATTTCTGCAAATATACATCCTACACTCCATATGTCAATTGACATATTATAATTCTTTGAACCTAGTAATACGTCAGGTGGTCGATACCATAAAGTCACAACTTCATGAGTATAGTTTTTCACTGGGATTCCACTAGCTCTCGCCAATCCAAAATCAGCCAACTTTAACACTCCATCTTTAGAGACTAAAAGATTTTAAGGCTTTAAATCTCTATGTAAAATCTTCTGCTAATGACAAGCCTATACACCTCTTAGCAATTAATATAAGAAACTCTTAACAATTTATGGATCCATACCCTTATCCTTTTAGAATTATGAGAAGAATTTCTTTAAATCCATTTCGACATATTCGAAGACTAGCACCAATTTCTTGTTCGAGTGAATAACCTCCATTAATTTCACAATATTTGGATGATTTAATTCTTTTAAAAGCGAGATTTCTCTTATTGCTGTGCTTGGTATTCCCTCCTCCTCACTTTCTAGCCTGATCTTTTTCAATGCAACGAACTCCTATGTAGTCTTGTCTAAAGCTCGATAGACAACACCGTATGTTCCCTCTCCCAATTTATCTTACTTCTCATATCTCTCCAATTTATTAGGTTTCATTCAAAGAAAAAATTATTATTATTTTTTTATTTAAACATGAGATTAATAAATGGGAATCTTTAATTATAAACACATGATCTCTTTTATTTTTAATATTTTATTTTGCTTAATAGAGAAGTGTTAATTTAATAACCATTATTTTTATATATTATGAATAATGTTAATTAAACTAATCATACTAATTTTATTTGTAGCCCATGTATATGGTGACTTTATCACATGTAAATCAGATCATGAGTGTAGTGAATAATACTAATGCATAAAGAATTAAGAATGCAACATATCGAGCAATATTTGCTGGCATAAACCATTCTATCTTTAATGGGATTTCAATAGAGTCTTCTGTAAAACTCTTTTTTATATTATAGCATATCCTATATCTCTTGTTATTATTGGGTTTTCAAACTTTGTTGGTATGGGAGCGGAAATGATGAAGGTAATTGTGAATATAGGAATTTTAGACTACCCTAGTTATGACTCCACTATATTTAGCTAGTAAAAATATAAAAAAATTAAATTAGCTTTAGCACACTGGGCTGTAGTTTTGTTTTAATAATTATATTGGTAATATTTAATCAACGAATTCTTGTAGACTTTGAACTTGTCTTGTTTTTATACCCTTCCATAATTGTTGGAACAGAAATAGGAAACTACTATAATAGACAAGTACCAGACTATATAAGTGTTTTGATAATTATCATTATCTCCTTTATAATGATTTGGTTTTTATTGAGGGAGTTAAATATAGTATATCAAATGGATATGGAGCTTTACTAAAGCCAATAATCAGCTTAAGAGAGCATTTAATAGGTAGCTAGCTTATTATTAGTTGATAAATCACAAAGTATCTCTGATAAGACTCACTTAAATCGTTTAAAAAAATAAACACCATTATTTATTGCAATTCTAATCACATTTATAATCTACCAATCCTTGATTATTTTTAGAGGAGGAAGAAAGTTTGAACAATTTATGTAATTTGGAGCATAAACATTCTGGCTGACGACTTTTGTTATTTTTGCAATTACTATATTTATTTTTCTAATAATACTATGCTATATAAAAAAGAGGTAAAGAGATGATAAACGGAAAATTGACCCTGATTATTTTAATTCTAGGAGTTACAGTTTGAAAAACATATTTACAATAATATTCATAGGAGCAATAGGTTGCCTCTTAAGTGGTATGATTGGAGTTGGAGCATCAATAACAATAGTGCCCCTAAGCATTATACTGAATTCCGTTTTTAAATTGCCTGCTAAATAAATTGCTTGTACATCAACCTTCTGCTTATTGCTTATGTCTATAAGTACAACTATCCAAACTTTCTTAAGTATGAAATATTTTATATTAAAAGACCCTGCTGCCGATTTAAGTGATAGTTTATTTTATTTCTTTCTAGGAATCACCTCGACCTTGTTAATTACTCTTCCTCTGTTTATATAAAAATAAAAAAACTCATATATGTATTTTATAATCATTAAACAATTAGGTGGAATACATAGATAGTCTGCATTATATTGGTTCTGCTTAGTATTACCTGTTTATGTGGGTTTATTGAAGTGATAACTAACAGAAGCTAGTTAGACAGAAAATTTGTGCCTGAATGTGATAAATGAGAATAAAATTATTAAATTACTATTAAAAAAAAAAGAAAAATGATTTTATTCTTGATATATTTTGCTTATAGTCAAAATATAAATGAGAGAGTTGCTGAATGTAATCCTAAAATAGTTTGTGAAACAGTCCAATAAACCTTAAACATTAACCTCCATTTTACCTTGCATTCACATTTAGATGCGTTTTGGCTCTAAACATACCAACAGTATATGACAGGAACGGGAAAGGATAAGGATCATAAATTTGCGTGTACACATTGCTTATTTAATGGATTGATGGATGCTTTAAAGGCTTTTCCCCATGCCACCTATATGGTATCCGAGATGTGTTTCTTTAAACCATGGTATGAGTAATACCCTGACAAAGAATTCGTCAAGAGCCTAATTAAGGAGGGAAGATTAGAAATCGTAAATGGAGGATGGGTTTAAAATGATTAAGCAGGAGCTAGTTATTCAGACATAATTTTATAGATGGCTCTTGGTCATTTATGGATTAAAGAAACCTTTAATATAATCCCTAGTGTCGGATTTAACATTGATGCTCTAGGACATTCTAATGCTTAAAGTGCCATAAATTATCTGCTCGGAATGAGAAATTAAATTATAGAGAGAGTTGATGTTAACGATATATTCAATAGGGTAAAGCAGCATTCCTTAGAGTTTATGTGGGAATCTCCATAAGGCTATAAGGTTCTAACTCACTTACGATTTAGAAGACATGGACCATTCTTACATCATGGAACTAGTTTCTTCTAATAGAAGAATAGTGGAGATAGTTTTTGTATGCAGGCATTTAATTAGCTTAAAGACTTTGAATAGATTTTAAGTTTTCAAAAGCAAGGTGGATTAACAGAAAATGTGTTTCATTATGGTGGTGATGATTTTCAATACTTCAATACAACAAACTTTGAATCTCAATAAGTGATTATGGATCTTTACAGCCATGTTCGCTGCAGGTAGGTTAAACCAATTTGGTCGACTCCCACATAATACTTTAGAACCTTAATCAATTAAAATCCCAAGGTTAAGAAAGGAGATTTTTTTCCATATTATGAGGATGGTCTCTATTGGACAGGATATTATGTTTCAAATCCTCAATTTAAGCAATTCGTTAGATTTGCTTCATTATAGTTATAAACACTCCATATGTATTCCGCATAGACAGGAATTACATTACCCTTAGATTAACTTAGAGAAGAAATAGCATTAGCATAACATCATGATGGTATTGGTGGAACAGCTAAATATTTTGTTCATGATGATGTTTAGAAAAGAATACAAATAGCATTAGATGTATGTAGACAGAAACTCAATCCTACAAGCATTGAACTGGTAGGTTAAATGCAACATTAATTAGTGAAGAAAAAGGTTTATGATTGTGCTTTCAATCCCAAGTGTTTGACTGATTTCGTTTTGAAAAACAGAAACAAAGATACAGTGTTCGTGTTAATTTACAACCATATGCATGAACACTCAAAAGTATTTGAATTAGATATGCCCTCAAAAGAAGCCTACATTATGAGTGGTAAGGGAACAAAAATTGATAATTAGGAGATTAGATGTTGGAAAGATGAATGCAAGATTGTCTTCGAGGCTTTTTTATAAGGATATAGAGATTGCTAATTTATGATATCATTTAATTGTGAAAAAGATTGTGCACCAGTAAATTCATACGAGTTGCATTTAGATTTAACCGATAAAATTTAAGAATTAGAGAAATAATTTCAAGCTGGACTCCCAATAGAACCATTAAGTGTTAGTGAACAATTATATGAAGACGTTTAAATGGAAATAGATAGAGAAGGAATCGATTATAAATTTACATTCATACACAATAAAAGGAAATTTAGTTTATCATACTACTATTACCCAAACTAAAAGACATAATCATATAATTTTTGGTAAAAGAGATCGTTTACTGCCTAAGCTGGAAAATATATCATGCTCAACGACTATTCCAATGGAGGGTTGATTTGTGTTATTGATAAATTATATAAGCTATAAAAGGATTCGTGGTATAAGGATATCAAACTATCTTGTGGTAAAGTCTATGAAGTGGATATAATATTTGGAAAGGAAGGCATAGAAATTATTACCCTCATGAATAGTAGCGGCTTGTAAACTGGAGATTATTCTATTTAGTTTTATTTCGATGATGTTAAGGAATATCAATTCTATACAGATTCGAATGGATGGTTTCCAATACGAAGAGAAAACTACAAAAGGGAAGACTATGAGCCAGTTTACAATTAGACTGATAATATGAATGGAAATATATACCCAATAGCCGCTTATGCGATGCTACAACCAAATATAACTGTATTAACAGATAGAGCATAGGGAGCCCTATCATTAGTTAATTAAACTCTGGAATTAGTTATTGAGCACTATGGTGGAGATGATGGATAAGGAGTAGGAGAATCATGTACAAAGAAAATTAATCATGAATTCAGACACATAATACTATTTAATGATCCATGCCCTCGATGCACATAGAATGAATTGTAATTCAAGAATTTCAACGTACGATTAACTGATTAGTTCTCATAGGGATTATTCTAAAAAGTTGTTGGAGATAGGAATCTAAGATTAGAAATATGGCCTATGGGAAATAGATTTATTGTTTAAGCAGAGAATCTTGGATCAAAAACAATTACTTTAGATCCTGAAATGCTAGAAAACATAATATAAAGAGAATTTTAAATATCAGGGGCACTTCTTAGTGGGATAGAAGCAACAACTCTTAACTACTAAATAGGGAAATATGAAATAAAAACATATAATCTAAAAATTGATCTAGATGATGATTGATTATTTATTCAATAAAATTATCAAATATCAAAAATAGATGTCTGAAGCAGAAATTGAAAGAGTGGACCTAGATTCCATGAGTAAGAAAAAGCCATAGAAGTAATTCGAGAAGAAGTGGAAACATGATAAAGCTTAAGAAAGACCATTCAGATAATTCAAAAGATAGCAATAACAGCACTAATTCCAACGCCCATAGAATTCTTTTGTTGTTCAAATATCTAATCTTCACTATTCTGTCACAACAGAGGATTTAGAAGTATAGCGCAATCAAAATATTTTTAATAGGAAATAGCTTCAAAATATGGTAAAGTTAAAAAGTGCTTCATTGAATGGGACTCTTAGGGCAGATCTGCAGAGGCTGGAAAGATAGAATATTATAATGAAGGAGATGCCCGAAGAGCTGCAAATAATTTAAATGGTACTTTGATAGAGAGTTAGCCATTAAGAGCAAGAGTATTTGAATAGAGAGTTAGAAGACCTATGTGATATGTATTTTCTTATTATTTATTTTTTTTTTTTAATGTACATTCAATCGAATAATCCACCCATGTCAACATCCTCTTCTGGTTCTTCAACTTTGGCTGGCTTCTTATCTTCAACCTTTGCAACTGGTGCAGCGGCTTAAGCAGGAGTTGCTGTAGTTTAGGCAGCTGGTGCTGGTCCACTACCTCCAACTAAAAGATCTGATACATTTCTTGATTTAAGAGCCTTTTCAAATACTTTAGCCCAGAATGGTTCTACTTTAACATTAGCAGCTCTCAATAGCTTGTTAATCTTATTGGCATCTATCTATTTTATAAAAAATTTAATAATTTTCTCTTTTTCATACGTCTTATTTATCATCATGTAAAATTAAAGAAGCATATGTGCATGCCAATTCACTTCCGTGTTAATCTAAGAAAGGTCTGTTGTCTTTTGCTACTCTTGCCATTTATTTAAATTTTATTAAAGATTTTTATTTTCAAAATATTATCAAAAAAATAATACATATAAATGTTCACACTCACTCCCTAACCACCATATAATTTTAGAAGACAATAGAACTTTTAAATCAATAACTAAACTCAAGGAGATATCCTCTTCAGAGTGCAAGAAAACAGAACCTTTCTAGCAATACCCTCATTCGGATTCCTGAGACCATTTGAATCTAAATCAATCTCATTATCGGCATTACAACAATACACATCATCCCAATTAAGAATTGACTCCATCTAATATGTGGATGACTTACTAATAATTGACGATGATGATTACACTTGGAAGGAGAAAAATCCTGGTTAATTACAAAGTTACTATTATAATATAGATATTAGAAATGGAGTGAATGATCAAAGTAGCTTATTGTCTGGTTAGAAAGACACAAGATAAGAATCATTTTAATAAGAATAAGAAATTTAATAAGTATTCGATCCTCCCTCAAGAGTTTAATCCATTAGTGAAATCAATCTTCAATACTAATAAGAATTTTAACCTTTTCAACCTTTCTAGCAACCTCCTCAATAGTTTAATTATCAGTTTTAACAATCTGTTCCACCTCATATTGAAATCAAACCTCCCCCTAAATACATAAGACAAGGGACCGATAAGTCATAAGTAACTTTGAGACCATCAAGTTCCATTAGAGAAACTGAACCTAATAACTATTAAGATGTTTCTATAAGGAATGACACAAGCAACATACCAGAATTCACATAATTAGAAGAACCTAAAATTCAAGAATCATTTATCAAGTAAAGAGGATCATCTTAGTCTATCATATTTTAACCAGACGAGTAGTTGAAGAAAAAGGAGGAAAGAATTAAATATTAGATAGAATAATTGTAGAAAACTAAAGAAGCTTAATAAAAGGAACTTTAGGAATTATAATTTGTAGCTGAGTTTAAAAATAAAGAAAACCATAAATAACCATCATAGATATATATATGGCACCTTTTGCTTGTAAGTGTTATATCTCTAATCCTAGGTGCGTCTGTAAAAAAATTGTAATAACTATTTTGATTTTTATATAAATTTAATCTTATTATAACATTCTTCATAAGTATAAAAGTCAACTATTCCATATTTTTTGGTGTGCTTTTTTGGAGTAGAATTATAGTATCATAAATAATCATACACATAATCTATCCAAATCTGATATGGCATTTTTTAATCAATATGGAATTAGTTAATATTTTAGAATTGAATATCATGATATTTTCCATATTAATTAATATAAATGCACCTTTCCAACCAATAGGTTAAGTTCTTACAGTAAGGATCACTAACAGTCGGGGTGTTGCTAATAATATTCTGCTTCTTTTTTACAAATGGATATATTGATTTTGGTTAAAACATAAAATTTGATGTTACTTATAGTGGCAAGGCAAAGATTAAGGATGCAGGGACAACAGTTCTTAAAGACTTCGATTGCGATGAAATAACTTCGGCTAGGCAAGCAAGTTCAAAATAAGAATGTAAAATCCTTGCTGCCACTCATGGCTTGGCTATTACATCAATTGTTTTAGGTACGACTGCTCTTGTTTTGATAATATTAAGAAGCTCAATTTTAAAACAGGTTTATAAAGCTCATAAGTAAATTGGATTTATAATAATATTAATACTAATTTTTGTACCATTACTTTTTACAATAATGATGCCTGTGTGGAAGGTGGTGAATACTACAAGTTTTATAAGTTATACGTTTTTCCCTGTGCTCTTAGAATTATTAAGTTTTGGTGCCTATGCAATTGCTTTTGGAATAGAATTATACCTGGGAGTCAATAAAAAAACCACAGAAGTCCTTTTAGATTGATATTTGAATTAACTCATTTTATTAATAAAGACATATAGTATATATAGTATATATATGAATAAAGCGTTAATATAATGCATCGAAAATTTATCATATAAATTTCATAAAATTGCTATAAATTGAGGATATCAATTTTTTGTTTCTAATATAAAAAATTGACTACAAATTTATATTTTTTGAGAAGTCGAACACTTAGTAAGATTATGCTCTCTTACTCAGAATTCCTTAAAATAATTGTCATTTATGGTTTATTTTCCTCGAAGTGTTTGAATTCCAAAACCACATAGAATAAATTACTTTCTATTTGTTGTCATACAGTGCACAGAATTAGTTGATTTTTAACAATTAAATATCCTGTATATAAACAACACACAATAAATAATTAAAAAATGAAATTTAGTTTCTTCACAATTTAGTAGCTGAAGTTTCTTTAATATGGATCTCTGTTGGTTGGAATTATTTTAATAGCCTTCTGCTTCTTTTGTATAAATGGATAATTCGTAGTGAATAAAAACTAAAAATATGATATTACTTATGGTGGAAAATTAAGGTAAGAGAGTAATGGTGCAGTAGTTCTGAGCTCATTTGATTGTAGTAAATTCATCGTTAAAAATGAAACTGAATAGGAATGTAAAATATTAGTTGCCACTCATGGATTAGCAATAACATCTATTGTATTTGGTAGTGTGGCACTTTTATTGATAATTTTAAGAGACTATATTCTTAAAGAGGTCTATTATGCTAATAAGAAAATCGGGTTCATAATAGTATTAGGGCTAATATTCATCCCATTACTTTTTACAATAATGATGCCTATGTGGAAGTTGGTCAATAATAATCAATATTTAACCTATAAATTTTTCCCCGTTTTCTTAGAATTTATAAGCTTTTTTGCTTATGCCACTGCATTTAGTATAGAAATATATCAAGGGGTCAACAATAAAAACTAAGATGGGCTTTTATATTGATATTTATTTTCGTCAGATTTATACAAGAATATAATTAAAAAAATTATTGAAATATCCGTTCTTTAGATTGTTTCAGAATGATCTAATAAATCTATTTCTTAGTTGTAATTTAATTCATCATGATTTTCAGATAATAGCCGCAAAATCAAAATAATAAATTTTAATTATTTTGGAGATCGAATGTAGATTAATTCTAATTATTATCTAATTCTATAGTTCCTCCTCTCTAATATTTTAAAAACCTATTAGATGGCATTAAACAAAAAGAAGTATATCACTTAGACTATATTATTGGGAATAGCATTCATTTTGTAGATAATACCTGTCTTTCTGAATAACGCATATTTTTATCTTCCAAATGGAACAAAAGCAACAGTTAGTTTCTAGGATAAATATTAATACTTATTATGGAATACTTAAAGTAAACTATGAGGTTGGAAGTTAATCTGGTAAGTTAATATGTCCAGAGGAAGGATTAAAAAGTGTTATTAAAGAATGCTAATTATTTAGAGATACTCTTATCTATGCATTAGTTTCTAAGGTTTAGGAATAGTGGGCTTATTTGTTTAGCTCAAACTCCCCGTAAAATAAGACTTAATATTATTCCTCTTACTTACACCTTTAGTGCTTACAATTATGATGCCAACTTGGAAAATAATATATGCAAATGAAATTCTTACTTACAAAATACTCCCTGTATTATTGGAATTCTTTAGTTTTTTCTCATACGGGTTAGCATTTTTTATTGGAGAATTAAAACGACGTGCTTAAAATGTTAATGTTAGATTGCTCGATGATTGAATTTATAATATTGAAAATTTTAAAACTCGATTATTTAGAAAATTTTAACTTTCTTTATGTATTATATTTATAAGAAGGCATATAAATAAAATAAAGAATACTTGATTATGTTTTTATATATCATTCTAATAACCTAACTTCAGATTAACTTTTGAATAACAGGAATTCAACTCTCAAACAAAATGATACAAAATGAAACAAGTTAGCTATAATACTGGAATAAGTAATTCAAAAAAAGTGTGACACATATGGCAATCATTATGATTATCTTTACAAAAACTTTTAGTTTTCAAGTTGCCTTAAAATCACCCTCCAAAAACTAAAATAAAACTGCCATGCCTAAAGTGGCAGCATATATCTAGCAATCCTTATATAATATATAGCCCATTTCTCTCTAGGTCACACTCCTAATACTACTAATATTTTATGTTTTCTTTGTTTGTTTGTAGGTTTCCTACATATAAATTATATATAATATATTTATTTGTAATATCATTTGAAAACTCTGATCCTTCATCACCTACTCCATTAGTTAAAAACAGGCAAATTGCAATTAATAAGAAACCAACTGACAAAGCAATAACTTGAAGAACGAACTATTTGGGCTGTAGCATTTTCAATTAATAATTTATAAATAATAATTATTAAGAAATTCTTTAGCATATTGCTTATTAATGTACTGTAATTCGACAAAAATATTACAAGAATTTTTATATTTTCTGCGAATCTATAATTATATTATATTTTTTCTTTTTAGAAAATTAAAATATAACAAGATTATATCGAGTTGTTTTACATGGCAAAAATTGTTAAACTGATATATTAAAAATAAATTATAAACATATATTTTGTTTTAATAATATATCATTTTCTTGGGTCTGAAAACATCCATTTGGAGAACTGAAAAACAAATATTGATGACAATGCTATTAGAGTACAATAAAGATTTTGGATGAGGGTTAGCTAGCTGGTTTTAAAATATCTGTCTCCGTAATAGATTATGATCTGTGTGACAAATATGAGCGATATTATCATTATTGTGAATGGTTTATTACTCTATATGCCCTCAAAGACATTAAATTCATTATGACCAACTCTTCTAGCATTAATGAGGTTTATTATTTAAAATAATGCTGTTAAATGATAGACCATTGTATAATGTACAGCGTATTCTGGAACGAAATCTTATCCTATTTCATTAATTCCATGCAAGTAGGAGGGCCTTTATATAAAATATAAAGTTACTCAACTCCAAATAGTGTGGGTGTTGTGAATAGCACAAATATTGTGGCAAAAAATTAAAATGAAGCTTGGAAACCTATAAGTTTTAGTAAAAACTTATCTATCAGATTTTAACCTCTTTTAATGGGTGGATTCTTTAACAATATATCTGATTTAGGTTACTCAGTTGATAATGCGATTGCACTGAATATATCTTGAATCCTTTAAAAATTATTAAAAATATTTACAAACTGAGCCAAATGATTTGGAGAACGCCATATGGTTATTCTTGAAGGGTTGATGATGAAGTTAACATTACGCCAATTGATGTAAAGAAGAAGCTAAGTTAAAAGAATATGAATCTTCTAATGTTGCAAATTATATTTCTACCCCATTTTATACAAAGTTCAATGCCATCCAAGTTATCCTCAAGCAAGATTACCCCACTACATTCTTTAACTGCATTAGTTGCTGTTTTCCCTAATGCTATTCCAACAGCTGCATATCTTAAAGAAAGAGCATCATTATTACCATCCCCTACATATGCAATAGTAGCTTCATTAATTTTGTTCAATAATGTTAAATATTATTATTTTTAAGTCTGATTCAGATCTGCTAATATCTATATATTCCTGTTCATAAATTAGATTTTCTATAATATGAATAATATTTACCTTAGTTGCTTATAAATCGTCTAATATCTCACTAACTTTAGAAATAATATTCTTTTGATTAACATCAGAATGAACATAAAATATCTTGCTTTCTTCTAATATTTTTCTTATTTTCATCACATATTCATCAAAATTTAAGATCAAAGGGTCTCTAATGAACTCCATAGATTCAAATCTCTTTCTTATTAATGGCTCTAAATCATCAATATCTATAATTCCTGATTTAGCTTACTCACCTTAAATATCGTGACTTGAATCATGATAGGGTATACTACGATTTGAGGTAATTTTATTCTATTACATCAGAATCTATTATGAAATATTCTATAAATGTTCACTCTATCTTTAGATTTCTTATTCTGCATGTTAATGATTCATCCATTCCAATTATTTCGCTGTATTTACTGCATTAATTCTTGTGTCTCCAGTGATCATTTAAATTTCCATTTATCCCTATCTAAACAAGACATCTAAATTCATAGCATCTTATCTCACATCATCTCTAAGTGCTAATGTGCCAAGATATACAAAGTCTTTATTATTGTAGAGTATTTCATTCCAATCAGCTTCTTAAATGTTTTAAATGTGAGTATCCCTATAACCAAAAGATATCGTTTTATATGAATTGGAATTAAAATTTTTAATTGCTGCTAATTCCTAATCTTTTTAGTATTAATCAATAGGATCTATATCTAAATCTTAGCATTTAAAATCTTTTCCTACATCCCAAACCTCTTTAGGTTAAGCTAAATTAGGGTTTCTTGCTACGTTTGAGCACTTCTGTAAGATTTCAAGGGACTTACCTTTCAGATAAACTCTATACAAATCTCCTTATATTAATGCTACTTAGGCACAATATGGTTAATTTCCATAATATATGATCTTTCTTCTTTTACTGATTACTCCTTTAGAGAATTCAACTAAAAATGCTCTTTTTATATTCTATTCTAAAAATTCCATCAAAGCAACGTCTAATCTATTTCCTAGCCATTATCCATCAAGGTCCTAATCAATTATATCTGATCCTGAATTTGATTAACTTTCTAATTTCACATTAGGGATTTAGGCAGTGTTGCTTGATAATAAAGCTTCTGTCAATACTCTAAATTATGGATCTCTTGTATGTATTTATACTTTCTTTCCTCCATAATTGTATTCAGTAACTGCTAAATTGTTTTTTGTCAAGGTACCAGTTTTATCAAAGCAAACATAATTTACTGCACCTAAAACCTAACATACTTATAGATTTCTTATAACAACATTGGATTTTCTGAGGTTAGCGATTGAAAATGCCATACTTAGAGTTACGATTAGAGGTAATCCTTCAGGAATTGACAATACAATAATCATAAATGCTGATATGAAATCCTCAAGCACTTTCATTAATCCAAATTATGATAACACTTTTTATTATACTTCTTCTAAATGCCTTACCATATAGAATTCCAACACAATGAACATCACTAGCGCTGCCATGCATCCAATAAATACTAAAAATTTAGCTAAAGTTTCTAATGCTTTTGATAAGGGTGATTAAGAGCCAATAATTACTTCCTCCTCTTCCTCAACATCAAGGTTCTTCATTCTATTGGAATATGTTTCTTCACCTACTGCCAATACTAACATTATGCCATTTCCATCAAAGATGTTTGTTCCTGCCCTTATAATGTTATTTTTTCCCTACCCAATCGGTTATTTCATTAATGTGTCAGATAAACCAGTGATCATACTTTCATCAACCTCTAAATATTCACTACCTCCAACCAATATACCATCAACCGTGACATTATCTCCAGATCTTATTTTCATTATATCGCCAACTAAAATATCTGTATGATCCAATAGTTTTTCCTGTCCATCCCTAGTAACGTAAAACTGCTTCTTATCATTTTATGCTTGCTCCAAATAGAGATTAACAAACTACTTTTCCTTTCTATAATCAGTAGTTGCACCTATCAAAACCACCATAAGCACAGCAATAACTATACTTACTGCCTGTATTATAGAATCAAGTGGGTCAGGGGATAGGAATGCTAAGGAAAACATTAATATTGCTGCTAGGGCTAAAATCCTAATACAGAAATCCTTAGTTTGATGGTAAGCGCAATGCCAAAATGATACTGGTTTGGGTGGAGGTAAATTGTTAGTTCCAAAGTATTACTATCTAGCTAAAACGGATTCCTATTCAATTCCCTTTTTGCGATCTGATTATAATTTCTCCATAATCACATCCAAACCACCAAATCCCTATAATGTATCAAGCCATTAGCCATTTACAATGGCGTCGGTCTCGAACATCTTATGCAAACCTTGCTTATTCAAGTCAAAAATACGCATAAAGTCGTTTTTTGAATATAATTATTATATGCTCTTTAAAAAAATTTTAAGGACTAATATTGTTTATCAACCTCGATATTATTGTGTTGTTTAGGCTCAAGCATCAATTGAAGAATACAAGTATAATAAGATAAAAATAAAAGAATAGGACTCAATTACTTCAATTAAGGGAAAACAAGACTAGCACTTGAGTTTTTCAATCGATTCGATAATTACCTTACATCATAAAAAATATTTGAAGATCATTGGGTTGTAGTCAATAAGCAGTATTCAATTAATATTATTTAACAGTATTGCTTTAGCGTAAATTTAACTTAAACAATATCAAGAGGCTGAAAAATCATTTTATAGAATAATTGAGCAATTAAGGGCAGACAATAAAGAAGACATAAGTTTGTATTAGACATACAACGATCTGTTCCTACATCTAATAAAAACGAATTTGAATAAAGCTATTTTATTGGGTAAAGCACTTTTAAGTCCATCAGAAAAATAATAAATTCCTGTGCTCCATCAAAAACTATTTATGTTCAATATTGGGGTATTGATAATATTAATTGAATAGACAGCTTATTTATTAAAGTAAAATTATGCAGATGCTAAATATTGGCTTTAAGAATGCTTATCACATGAGCCAAACAATATGCTAAAAGGATGGACTTTGAATAATCTTGGGTTAGCGACCTGGTGGCACAGATATCCAATTATCAAGTAATTTAATATAGACGATAACCCAAACGAGTTTGTGGTGTAGCCAGAATACACACCTGAATAAATTAAAAAAGATTTCGAATCTGCATCATATTTATTCAGAAAGTCACTCTATTATATAGAATCTAACTCAGAGAAACGAACTGATTTAGATTGGCTATTGTCTGAGGAAAAAATTCCTGAAAACCCTGAGGAAGAGGTATAAAATAATTTAACATTAATAGATTGAATCTATCAAAATACAAAATAAGTATTCAGGAAAGGTTTTGATTAATATGTATGAGTATTTATTCAACCAAGAGCCAAACTCAAAAGATGCATAATAATTCTGGTTTAAATATGCTATAAAATATTTTGAGAAATATGATGCAGCTAATATCGATAGGTCTAATTTATTATTAGCATGGCTATGTGCAACAAACAAATAGTATGAGGAAGCAGAAAGCTTATTCAAGATAACTATTTAGATGCAAGAAAAATAAGAGTCTTTTAATAAAATATTAGCTCTCCAACTTTATGGATCAATGCTCCTCTAACTAGGTAGAAAGAGTGAAGGAGGAGATGTTTTGAAAAAGGCTTATGAGTTAGCTGAGAAGACTCCTTTTTGGGCAAATAGATTAGTGCATACAATAGTTCCGGAAATTGAGCCTTGAATTATTTTATTTACTTAATATTAACAGATTTTAATAATTAAAATTTTCAAAATGGACTTTGAACTTACAATAGAGAAAACATTTCATGGAATATTATATATCATCAGCATCAATGCAACAACTGAGTGTCTGACTATAGATGTAGAACAAAAATCTAATGGTGATGGATGGACAGCTTCATTCACATCTTAATATTTAGAGGACATTACCTCCAAGACTGGAAATTTCAAGAAATATGGAGTCTTCTTGAAGATGCTATAGAGTGCATTAAGTGGTTCTACAGATACAGTTTATATAGACATATTGACGTACTCTTTATATTTTAATAATAGTTATCAGGATTTAGAGGCTATGAAGAACAAGAGGACGAATCAAATTCCTCAAACCAATAAGAGATATGTTATTTTAAGCTATATCGCTGAATTCGATAAAGTTCACTATCCATTACCTTTAAATTTTAATGATAATCCTAACACCCAACATATGAAATAGACGATAATTAAACTAAGAAATGAGAATGAATCATTAACAGACCAAAATGCCAAATTAACCTGTTTACTAGAAGCTAAGAAAAACGATAGTTCAATCTAAGAATACTACAAAGAAATAGAATACTTAAAACAAATGTTAGAAACCAAAGAAAAAGACATATTAGAATTAAAAAATTAAATACATACTTAAAATGTTAAGAAGACCGAATATAATGATCTAAAACAAAGGTTTGTTCAATAGGAAACTCAATAAGCAGAACAAACAAAGAAGATTGCTGAATTACAAGATTATTTGGGATAAATTATTGACGAAAACTCTGGGTTAAAGTTAGTTGAAAAGAAATTGAAATCTAGAATAGTTACTTTAGAATAAGAATTATAAATAGCCTTACAAAGATCTCATCAAAAGGGTGGATTAAGACCTCAATCAAGATCACCTTCCTTGAATAAGCCAAAATAAGGGTTTTAGGTTAAGAAGTAATCTGCATAGAAAACCACTACAACACCATCAAGGGTATTATTAAAATAAATTATTAGTAGAGGAAATCATCAATAGATTCTGATTAAGAATCTTCATATAGAAAGAAGACAATTAAATAGAAGCCTGCCGATTCCCCTTCAGCGAGGTCAAATAGTTCAAGGAACTCAAAAAATTCTAAAACAAGCGGCATCAAGTCTAATCGAAAATTATTTTCTAAACCAACTTAGTCAACAAAGCCAACTGAGATGCCATCTGAGGAATAAAGATTATTAGACAAACTCAAGGAATTGAGAGAGAGAAATAAAGAAAACACTGTAATTACTCCAAGTAGTAAAATGATGGAGTCATCTGATGATCTTGTGAGCATAGATGATAGGTTGGGAAAATTAACTAATCTTTTAAAAAAAGTTAAGAATTCATGATTATTACAATTTTTAATATTCTTTATATATTACAAAATGAATTTATCACGAGTTTAGTTAAAGCTACTTCAATATGGAGCATTGGTGATAGGAATAATTTTCATTATTTTTAACTTTCTGTTAAATAATGGTGTGTATGCTGCTAATATATCCCCTCATGATATTACCTATGCAGGCAAGGTGGAATATAATATAAATGGAAGTAATGTTTTGCAGGAGTTACCTAATTGTAATGGAGTATCGGAATGTGAAATCTTCAAGGCTACAAAGGGGATTGCCGTATCTTCGATAGTTTTTGGTGGACTTGCGTTAATTATAATATTATAAGAGATACAATATTGAAGGATACTTATAGCGATCATCAGCCAAAAGGATTCATAATTATATTGCTCTTTATTTTAGTTTCAATCGCGTTAACGCTTACAATGCCTGCGTGGAAAATAGATAATGAAACAAAATTTTGGACCTATAAAGTAACACCCGTGTTGTTTGAATTTTTAAGTAATATTGGCTATTCTTGTGCATTCGCATTAGAGATATACTTCCATAATACAAGATATTGAAATTATTTATATTTTCGTTTTAAATAGTATGGAATCTAAATAATATTCATTTGATTATCTTCTTTATGTCATTATTTTGCTTATTCATTTATTGAGTTTGCTTATCAGCCTATTTATTGATTTTGTTTAATTGAGAATTCTATTAATCAAGTGTCTATCCAATCAACTATTGGTTTGATTTGAGAGTATTCAATTCATTCTAAAGTTAATCAAGAAAATCATCTTTAGTTTAATACTATTATTGAGTTGAACTCTAAGTTTTATTCTAAATCTATATTTATTCTTGTTTTTATTATTTCTGTTCTATTTTAGGTTTTGTAAACAGCCCTTTTATTTATCCACCAAATGATTTTATATTTCTAAGCATCCATTATGTTTTATTTAAATTGTTCCCATTTTCTATAAATCCATCTTCAATCTAATTTATCTTGTTGCCCTAAGCATCTAACTTAACCATAACTTAGTTTGTTTATTAATTGGTATCATTCATGATTTTGAGGATCTCCTTCTCTTTCTCTTTGATTCTCTCTTATTGCTATTGTTTATCTTATTCTTTATATAACATATAGAAAAATAAATATTGAAATAAATGTTTAAAAAATAGAATTTATCCAAAATACATACATTAAATTTATTTAAATCTGACTATCATTTATTAAGTTCTTCTTGATATATTTAATCCATCATCCTTTACCTTTCTTGTTCCCTCCTCAATATATCCATTTAATCTTAAATTACAGCCTCTTTATTATAAAAATTATGGATTCTGCCTAAAGTATCACTATTCAGAGTTAAAACTTCATCATCATTTTTGTTTAAATTCTCTTTAGCCTGCTTTAAGTGATCCTAAAGTTTCTATCTCTTTTCAGCCTTCATCCTGAATTTCACTTTAAGTGCTCCATCATCTGAATTACTTACTGCCTTATTCTAAAAATTTTAAAATAATAAATACCGCTGCTTCAGTTGTATGGTACCAAATTTCTGCCTTTCTCTCTTCTTCATTAATTGTAATTTCTTTGATTGGTCCATACTTTTTGAATATCATATCCAATAGCTCTTTAGTAAAAAATGAGTCTTTCGGCCATTTAATCTTGATAGAGTTCAATTTTTTGTATGAGTCCTTATTTTGCAATTCAAATTAAATTTTTTTCTACTCAACCCTCTTCTTCCTGTCTTCCTCTAATTGTTATTCTCTCTTCATCCTATTTATTTCCTCATTTATCTTCATTTTCCTAATTTCCTCTTTTTACAATCTTTCCTTTTCTGCCATTTTTTCTCTTCTTTCAAGGTCATTAGTGAAATATTTAGCCTCTTGACTTTATTATTGCATTTACGCTGATCTATGCTTCTTAGCCTCTACATATTATTTCAGCCCATCCATATTCTTTGATATAAAATCATAAGCTTCCTTGATTCGTATAAACTTCTTTTAACTTCCCCCAATTTTATCAGGATGATTCAATAGGGCTTAATCTTTGTAGGCTTGCTTTATTACCTTCTTTTCAAATGTAGGCTCGATGTTTAAGATTTAAAATGGATCACCTTTCTCCTTAATAAAATCTGTAATAATATTCATATTCATTAAATTTATGTGTAATCTATCTCGCTAACTTCCTAGTCCCATCGGTAAAAAAACATACTGAACAGATTCTAAAACTCTGATTTGTGCAACATGACATTCTCATAGATCAGACTCTATTCCTATGCTGCTTCCTTAATATATTTTCCTATCAATGGCATATTTATCGCTTTCTCTTCCAATTTTTACCATTATACACCTTGGAACCAATTATGTTTTTTAATATCATAAAATCCATAATACCCAAGCCTGTTGGATGGATTTTTTTGAATTAATTTATTTATGAAATCTGCCGCATCTAAGGACCATCCTTCAGAAAGATCCGACTTCTTAACCTATATTTACTTTTGAAGGATAAATTCCAATAAGGTTTCATCTTAAAGTAGTTTTTTCTATGCCATAATCTCATATAAAATTATGCCGATTGAATAATAATCTGCCTCAAATCCAAAATCCTCCCTCAATACAACCTCAGGTGCCATGTATTCAGTGATTTCATCCTCTATGTGCATGTCGCCACTTTAACAGGAGCAATGTAGCCCATATAATTTTGGATATCCATCAAGATCAATCAAAATATTAGAAGGATTGATATTCGTATGTATCACATGATTTTGATGGAGATAGTTTATTACAATAAATAGGCATGCCGTAAAATGCTCTTGTTAAAACTAGTTTTACTTGCGTCATCTTCGTTTATGAAGAACTTCATTTATCCTCTCAAGTCTCCACCTTACACATATTCAACCACTAGGTACAAGTTACAGAAATCTTGAAATGCATAATATGGCTATAATAGAAATTAGTGAGGCAACGAAACCATCTGAAACAACTATCTTATATATGACTTAATCTTCTTGGTATTGTATAAATGAACTTTTGGGATGATCTTCATAACTAATAGCTATCCCTCATGATCAACGATCCAATTATAAATTAAACCCTTGTTCACTTTCTCCAATTAAGTGAGTAATTTGAAATCCTTTAAACTTATCTATCTAGTTTATGCAACACTCGTTTATTTGATTGGTGCACTTTATCTGAGTCCCATTTTAAATAATATAAATTATAATAAAATTATAATATTCATGGATTACTGTTAAAATAAGCCCTAGCAAAATCCAATGAAGTTTTAGGAATATTGTAGATGGGATCAAAAATTTCATTTTTACTTAAATAATATCCTGATAGAGAGTATGATGTATGATATGCATCGGCTCGTTTTCCTGGCTTATCAAAAAGCCCACCATCAGGATTTTAACACATCGATATATATTTATGTAAAGCATTTGTATCCTTTATATCAACCTTATCATCTAACAAGTTGAATATAGCCCCACACCAAAAACTATAGCAAGAGTCAACAACTTTATTAGTTCTACCATTAAATCCTCCCTCCTATTCCATCTATCTATTCACTAACCATTCTCTTAGCTTGTTGACATTAACTAAATGCTCTTTTCCCAAGCATTTCAATGCGGCAAAACCACAAAATGCATAACCTCCATGAGCTTCAGAGAAGGGATTACTACCTATACCTCCTTCATATGTTTAGCATGATGCAATAAATTCAGCTGTTCCCTCAATTATTTTTTCATCCAAATTAAACAATTTAACAAATATGACAGCAATATAGGCTCCTCTCAAATCACACTCACCATTCTAATGCATAATAAAAGATCCATTAGGTTATCTCACACTCCAAAAGAATTTTTCTAATCCCTTTAAATCTATTGCTTTAAGGGATTCTTCAGTAGCAAGAATTAATAAAGCTATGTAATTAGAATTATATTACATAATATAGATGCATAGGTTGGTGCAAGATGAGAGTACTAATAGTGTCCACCTCCAAATCCTTCATTTTAACAATACTTCAAAAATTAAATGATTCTTTAATTGTCAACTTAGACATTATGTGATGCTAAAACATTCAAGGGCCAATATATACACCAAGGCTAACCAGTATCCAAACCCATTATTGATTTACCAACATCATGTAATTTATTATTTGCATATTTGATATGCTTGTTAATTCTCATAGTTAAATCATCTAAGAATTCATAGTCTTGAAAATATTTATTATTCTAAATCTCCTCTGGAGGTTGATACTATTCGCCAAAGTTATACTAAAGTTAAATGTGAATAAGTGCTGAATGAACTTATTCTTATTCCTATTCAGTTCTATTATATTACTTGAAATTCATTAAAATTTTAATTTATGATTAGAGAATTAGCTCCTTAAGACATCTTGCCCCTAATTGTCGATTATCTAAGAAGCGTTGGATTAAAGAAGACTGCTAAATAGATAGATGCTAATTATGAGCATGATGATACTCCACTCCAAGGAAAATCATTAGTCAAAATCATAAATTTTTATGTCAAGAATCATTAGTATTTATAGATAACATCAATTTTAGAAACCTCTATGAATAGTTTTAATAAGAAGAAGTTGAAGAGGAAGTAGAATAATCTGAGGAAGAAATTAAAGAGCCAATACAAATCAAGAAGGTTAAAACCACATCGGAAGAAATTGTTTCATAGGGTTAAACAAAGAGAAAGTTTTCTTAAACCGAAACAACTTATGAGACAAAGCAGGAATAGAAATAAAAGAAGTTTTTCTAAAAAGTTGATGATAACCTATATCATTAATTGCCTGAAAAGTTGAAGGATAATTCATTTGAAGTATTATGATTATTAATATACAGGCAAAATCTAAATTTGGAGTTGGAGATGAGTTTGGAAAATTAGGGAATGAGAAGCTTAAAAACACAAGAGGTGACAGTTTTAAAAAAGAAAAGGGTAAGCTAAAAAATAGATAATTCGCAGGAGCTGGCACAATCAACACATCAGCTGTTAATTCTATTTAATTATGAATATAATTTATCAAATTTACACAAATTATTTTTGTTGAGAATATTATTATTCTAATTAAAATAAACTTAACCTATTAAATAGAAAAAAAGTTCATTCATTTTTTACTAAATGCTGCAAATTAATAAAGTTCAAGATTTTTTGTTCTGAAATAGAGACATCTTAATATATGATACAAAACATATTATTATATTTTAATTTTTTGTCTTAAATTATATGGGTAGCGTAGCAGTTCAAGGAAAGAATATAATAATAAACATTGACAATGATATGATGTTATAACCCCAAAAATAAAGTGGTGAATAAAAGGAATTATTAAAAGAAACTCCAGAACCTGTGAAGCTTTCTTCTAATGCTTTTGACAATCCTCATGTTTTTGATGGAAAAACCACTAAAATGCAAAAGGCTGACTGGGTTTGGCCAGAAGGTAAGATAAACTATGTTATTGGTTAATCATTAACTAAGGATATGATAAACAAGCTTAAGCATGCAATTATGCATTTTTAGGATAACACTCCAATTAAATTCTATTAGATTGTTCAGCCTCATAACTTGTCTGAATATGTTAAATTTCACAGATCTATGAAAAATACTTCATATACTCTCTGGTGTGGACGAAAAATAAACGGAGGAGAGCATGGTGTATATTTATTAGACACTTAACCTATTGGAACTTATATTCATGAAATAATGCATATTTTAGGATTTGAACATGAATAGTGTAGGTAAGATAGAGATGAAAAGTTAATTGTTAACTAGAATAACTTAATAGGAGATAATAATAAGTATTAATACAAAAAAAAGGGATATATGCTAGGGGAACATGATCTTGATTCTATAATGCATTATAGATTAACTAAAAATATCATGGAACAAAATGGAATACAGAATTCTAATAATATTGGTTAAAGAAAATAACTTAGTTAAGGAGATATTAAGGGAATAAAATATGTCTATGGAGATTTTAGTTGTACTTATGACGTATTTCCAGAGGAATATTATGCATAACCTTTCTATGAATGCATTGATTGTTGGGGCAAGGATTCGTGTTATGGAGCTTGTGAGGTGTGTGCATATACATGCCATGAGGGACACGAACTAATATTTCATGATATTAATCCATAAAAGGTTATTAAATTCGTCTGTGATTGTGGTAGATATTAGCATCAATAGGGACTCTGCACAAGAAAGAGCACTCAATTAAAATATGTTAAATAACATATGTATCAATGTTTTGACTGCTTTCCTACTTTAAGAAGCGAAAAAGGTGGATTGTTAGGAATTTGTGCTAACTGCATGAAAAAGTGTCACTATTGTCATAATATAAAATATTATGGATTATCGAGCAGTTTTTACTGTGACTGTGGACTTTAAGATTGCAAGTAAATTTGTAAAGCTCAGGGTTAATGACTCATTAAAAAAAATGAAAATATAAGTCGTTGAATATTTATTAAAATATGCCTTAAGTATCCTTAATTCCTTTCCTCCTATTCAGCATTTTAATCCATCGAAATAATATACATAAACCGTGCTGTCAAATACATAAAAGTTAAATTTATATAAAATCTAATTTTATCATTAAAGCTAACTATGAATGATTATCTTAAATACATATAATTCATTTAAAATTATATAAAATCTCTGAATTCAGATATAGATTGATTTTCCATTTTTTAATAATAAATTACTATGTAAAAATATGACCCAGATTTAATACCCCCTGATTTTCGGGTAGCAAAATTACATTCTCATGCACACAGAGTCGGTTAATATGATAAAATTGAAGTCTGTCCATGTTGCGGTTAGATAGTTAATAATAAAATTTTGCCACTTTTAGTGGATAAGGATTAGCTGACATTTTTAGGATCAGGATATCCATTGTATTTCACATTTATAAAAACTTGCATGGTCTTGTTATGTTTGAACTTGATGGCTATCGGACAATATAGTTTAGTTAGAAATTTTTAAGGTTCAGATTGTTATGGCAAATTACTCGCATATCTGTATGTTTAATCAGGAATTAACAATATATGCATACAAGATTTTGTATCAGAACTATCACTCGCCAACAGAAGAAGTGATATTAAATTAAACTACATTTCGGACATATTGAGCTTAACTAGTTCAATCCTTCTTATGAGTTATATAATATATTTTCGAGTTGGACAAAAACAACTAGATTTGCAATGTGATATTGAGGAGGTTACGCCTTCAGACTACACTGTTATGGTTTACGGTTTAAATAATGATGAAAATATAGATAAGAAGCTGAAATAGTATTTTTAAAAAGACGTACCTCAAGGTACTGATTAAAAAATATCCGTTAAGAAAATAAATCTTGCATACGACTTGTCCGAAATAACGAAACTAAGAAAGGAGAGATAAAAAGTAATAAAAGAAAAAAAGGCAGCATATAAGGATGGACTTTCATTTGATGATTAAAAATTAAAATAAATTGATAAAAGTATCAGAGCAGCTAAGAAGACGTGTAAGTTTGCAGGTGTAGCGTTTGTTTCATTCAAATATGACTACCAAAAATAATTTGTATTAGAAAAAGGGTAAGGTAATCATTTGAAAATTACTTAATAGTTTCAATCAGCTCTCTAATCTGCAACTCCTTGACTGGGTTATAATTTGATGAAGGATTTATTTTCGACTTTCATGGATAAGAAATTAAAATATAGTAAGCTCCAGAACCTACTGATATAAATTGGAAATCCATTTACCCTTGGGCCAAGGAAAGCATTTCCAGAAGATTGCTAGGTGCATTCATGGCATTATTAAGTTTTGTAATTTTAACTTTTGCTGCCTATATTCTAGCTTTGAAACAGGCGTCCATAGCTATGACCTCGGAAAAGAATTTCTTTTAGAGTGAAGATATGCTGAGCAAGCATTCAATAAGGGTGCATATTTATTCTTTCGCTTACTCCATACTTATTTGCCTGATAAACTCTCTATTTTTAGACATCGTTGTCAGGAAAATTGTAAGCTTTCAAGCTTTTCCAACTTACAGCTAAAAGAATACATCTATAGCCCAAAAATTATCAATCATGATGTTTCTGAACTCAGCATTTTTACAATTTTTAATTTTTGTTAGAAATGATAGAATTTACGAACCTGGAGGATTAATATACAATATTACCTACTTTTTTATTAGTAATGCCGTTGTTCCTCCTTTTGTTAAGTTTATTGACCCTGACTACATAATTTAGAGGGTGAAGAAATTCTACTTCAGAAAAACAAAGAATCTAGTTTAATCAGAAGCAAACGAGTATTATATATATTATATTAGGCTTTTTGAATATCCTGAGCATGCCATAGAGTAAGGATATGCTGATATCATTAAAACCTTAAATGTTGCTTTCTTTTTTGGTCCTTTACTTCCTGTTGGCTATCTACTTTCCTTAATCGGTTTAATATTTTATTATTGGGCTGAGAAATATACTTTACTAAGAAGAAAAACTGTAAATCATAGCCCTTCATTTGAGTTATCGTCAAGAATGACAGATCAGTTGGAACTTATCCCACTTATTCAGATTATATCATATAGTCTTTTCAATTATTTAGTAATGAATCAGACATCTTGGATAAATCTGGTAGCATTAATTATAGCCCTGATATTTTATTATTGTCCAAATGACAAAATAATTGAGGTATTCTGGTATTTTCAGGATAATGTAGAATATCAGAAATACGACGAAATGAATTTTCCCACTCATTACGATCGTTCTAATCCAGTCACATAAAGTAAGGCCCTTAAGCATTGGATGCACAGATTCACAAAATAAGAAAAAAAGGAATTAGATAAATTATAACAGGAGGAAGATTTTGGTACTCTGAAGCAGAAGCATCACGAATTGAAGGAATAACTAGAACTCTTTGATGTTTGATATACTTTTATATATTATTATATGTTTTTATATATGAATATAATAATGTGATCATAGATATCAAACAAAAGATATTTATTGCATTCAAGGGAATATAATGGGGTGAGTCAGAATGGATTAGAAATAAATTCAGAATAAAAACTTATAAGAAATTTTTTTTAAATAAGTTATAAAATTTATCTTCAATTTATCACATGCAAAAATTTCAGAAAATATTCTTAACTCGAAATAATGATAAGTCAAAGATTCATTCATAAATGTAAAATCTATAGTGATTCGAGCTAGTTCTACACCAAATGAGATAACTAAGAAAAGAAAAGGTTGAGTCTGCAAGCTTACGAAATATAAAAATTTGTTGACGTAATTATCAAAGTTCTCCTATTTTATAATCCATTTATCAAAAGATTCATTTTCATTATTTATGATATTCCTTTTCATATTCACTCTCCATACAATAACCTATTGTATTCATGATATAAATCTGAAATCGGAAAAACCCTTCTCCTAACCATTGAGCGACTTTTTTGAATCCTATTTCGAGGCCAAAATAGAAGAGCCAAGTCTTGGCTTCTCCATCTAAGGAGGGTTGGTTAAAGGGAAAAATAAGAAACTTAATATTCGTAAGATATTTTGGCTTAAATAGAAAATTCAACAATAATAAGCCACAGCTTTGGACAGCATGATACCCTAGCAGTTCTGTCTTATGATCAGGATTATAGTGTCGATTTGATTACAATTTACGAAAATGAGCAAAATGAATAACTTTAATAAGTCAACTTGTTTAACATATCAAATAAAAAATGCCAAGCTATAGAAAATTTGCATTTCTAGGAAGTAATTGTCCACTGTCTGACCGAAAATAATGAAGTTATCATTTACCACAAAGTTTAAGACTAACTAAAAGAATACAATACGACGATTGTGTTGAGTGATAGTGCTAAATTAAAATCTATTCGAATGTAGCTTGATGAACAGAAAAACTACTATCCTATTATAGCTATATATCTTTAGTATATTTATACCGACTATGCCGAGGTTATAGAATTGTATTTTAATAATGATGGTAGTTTGTCGTATAAATAAATATGGAAAAAATCAGGAGAGTTTAAAGAATTGCAAATGGTTAGTGCATAAGGTACAAATATTATATACAATAGTATTTGCACTTACTTCAAATTGTTTGTACTCAACCCTTGGAGATGAAAATTGGTAGTATGAAGCTCAAGATTCCTAAATTATAACCTTTATGGATTTTTATCTTTTTAACTCTCACTTCATAATTGTGCTGACAACTGATTCGATTTAAGTGCTGGATCATAATTTAAATTATATCACGGAAAATTAATGTGTACCCAAAGGAATAAATTAAGCTATAATGTATTAAAATAACAATTACTTATACTTGCTCACTTAAAGTTCAACAATAATATATGATATGATATCATATAATGATCTAAGTCAGCATTTATATTTTAATCAAAGTCTGATACGCGATATTAACGCATATGGTTAGGAGTATAACACTTTAATTACTTTTAATTAAACAGATTTGGTATAATATAAATTAGTTGACAAATTCCTATTTAATCCTTCCCCAAATCAATCAGGCTATATAGACATACTTTTATATTAATATGATGGTGCCTACGTCTGCGGGTTTATCTTAGAGGTTACAATCATTCTTCCAAAATCTTAGGAGGAAGTGTTATAAAGCTAATCAGATCAATAGATGGAACTTAAATACATTTTTTCCAAAAATATGACAGATTTGTATAATTACAAGCCGATTATCAGTGATATTAAATTATTTTTGGTTTATCCAGTGGAATTTATGGGTGGTTAATTAACTATGCTAATTGTTAATAACATTTTTTAAACTTATTTTGTTTCATTTAATAATGAATCTGACCCTGTATGGCAATTTTAAGTTCCTTTAGAAAACTATGTCTCTAAGATACAGATAGTACCTTCGTACAATTAAGATATACTTGCATTGTTGATGAATGATTTAGAGCTTCTAGTTTATTAAGTAAAACCTAGAATATCGGTAACGTTTTGCTATTCAATCAATTTAAAGTCTTATAATGTGAACATTAATAACACTGTTGCGTTCAGAAATGCTTTTCTTATTCACAATTATTAAGGATATGAGTACTTTAATCTCCTTACTGATAGATATTTTTATGCAGGATCCAGAGGATAATATGATTTTCTTTCGGTGTCCTACCAAGATTCGAGAATCATATTGTATGAAACAGAATACTTCAAAATTAATATCGTATATCATGAAATATTTTTTTGGGACATGCTTCATCTTGTTAATTTTAACAATTACGGTGGCTAAGATTTTAAATTATTCGTTATTCCATTAGATCAATGTTTGTTTGAACTATCGACAAATGTTATTGATAGTAACTTTTACTATTTTAATAATAGCTATAAAACAAATAATCTTGATGAACAACAGCGTTATTAAATTGAAGTGGAGGGTTTGAGATTTTAGCCCTCACAATTATCGTATTCAAATAAACACTTTTATATTTGGGTAGAATCAAAAGAAACTTAATTGCATTACATTTATGTGTATAGTTGCTCTGTTGAATTTACAACCAAACCTAGCCATATTATATCCATACCAGGACCACTTAAAAGGATAAACGCATTCAGCAGTACTTTACTAGGATTTGATGCGTTGACTTATTAAGTAGACGACATGAATTTTTTAGAATATATTCCATTTGAGCCTATTGAAATTTAACCAGAGTCTAAGGAACCCTAAAATTGTGATTAACAAGCAAATAGCTCTGGATAACAAAATATTGGTTCTACTGATCAGCAGACCTTTGAGAATACAGAGAATAATAATGAGAATGATATGGAGAATGATAATGAGAATAATAATGAGAATAATAATGAGAATAATAATGAGAATACTAAAGAGAATTCTAATAATTATGATGATATTAAAGAAGAGAATAATGAAAATAATGAAGTGAATAATAATTATAATGAAAATAATCCTAACTAAACTAATTAGAGTGATTTTATTAACCCTTAAGTGCCACCAATAGATATATTACTTAATATTAGTAACTAAATAAATGTGATAACTATTGAGCCCAAAAAGTCATATGATAACTATTAAAAGCCTGATTAGTTCTATTAAATATTATCTATCACCTTGATATCAGTATTCGCCATATTGGCTATCGTATTCCTTAGATTATATCTAAAAATAAAAAAAGAGATATAAAGTATAAGGAAGATTTTAGAAACCAAACAGCGAGATATCATAGTCTGAAATGAAATATACATAAAGAACATTAATATAATTTAAGATATTCTAAGTAGTTTAATTAGAGCGATAGTCTAAATTTTATTGCTTCTTTTGTCTAATATCTAATGTCTATTGAAGGATACGTTCTCATTTCTTATACATCATAATTTTCGATCGCTGAATATGTTGAAAATCTAAATCTATCCATATTTAAAATAACTTTTATATTAGGAACAAAATATTAATTTATGATATAATTGACATTTTTATTATTCATTAGAGTACATTCTATATATTAGCTAAACGCTATTGCTGGCTAACCTTCATTTTTAGGGTTAAATAAATTATTCAATTTACAGGGACTTTAAGTAAATATAAGTGGATAATCATTGGGCTATAAATTGCGGGGAGGTCTGGTTCAAGGAATTCAATAATAGATTGATTTAAGTAAAATATATGTTAAATAGATAATCAAACAATCATAAGTACAAGTATTTCAGAGGTGAATAATATAGCTATTTTATCATACAAAGAATAATATCAAATAAATATTCTTCATATTGGCCCATCTGGCTAGATCATTTACAACGACAATATTTTTAATATCACTAACCTAACATGTTAAGAAATTTATAATAGTTACTACTAAGATGTAATTGTTCATTGCATCAAAAATGGTTATGTGATCCTGTATGTCAATAATAATTTTTAATAACAAGAATATAATACATCAATAAAATTAAATGAAACGTTAACATCCGTCACTATTAGGGTTATTGGAGGATTAAAATTATTAAACTTAAACCTTTTATACATTTTCAATGATTACGCAATAATTTACAGTATGCCTTATTTTTAAGGGTTAGTTGGAAATCCAATTCAAGTTTGGTATCAAAAGGGGTAATTTATCCAATTATAGATTACAGAAAATAATTTAGGTATATATAATATATTTTTATATAGTTTATGCTCTCACATCAGATTATATCTTCTGCTATAACCATGATAATTTAGTGTTAAATTTTACATAAAAGGGATCTAAGTTCTTAGCTATGATCTCTGAGTGGTTGATTAATGTTAATTTTGTATACCTTGTTACTAATACAGAAATTTTGTTTCTGGGCCCAATTTTTGGTATTTTATAGAGATTGCAGTTGACATTTAATATTGATTAGGCTTAATTATTTAGCGACTTCTATTACACTTATCTACTGACTGGAAATGAGACCTTAATATACAGAAAGGGCTATCGAGGATAATTATAACTATGCTAATTTTCTCCCCAAGGAATAATCAGTAATTTAAATGTGTACAGTGAATTATCTAATTATATAGTGACTTTCAACTCTAGCTTTATTCAATTTTATTAACTTTATGATTATTCGATTTATAATAAATAACCATAACAATCAGGAATGTTGAACTTGACATTTTATAATATAAATGGTACTCTCATATATTCGGAACAATTGTACATTAATGTAGTGGTAAACTATTCATAATAAATACTTCCCACTTAATATTAGTAAGAAAATCAGACAATGGTGTATGAATTTCAACCAGCTATAATATATGAATTAGGAAATCAATTTGATGGTCCAGAATTATCATTCTAGTTTCCTCTCATTGAAGATGGAGTTAATTTAATAAATTTAAAATGCAATACTCTTGGCACAAACAATATAACATTGTTTCTAGCATATCCTTTAGGAACAGTATATGGTTATTTGACGTTGAATGTTACAAATACAATATTTTAAGTCAATGTGTATTTAGAAAATGATATAATATTATCTGAAATTGTATGGTAGGACTAGATTGAATTAAATGAGACTGTCACTGGAATACTGATTCTGGAAACACTTCAATCATAATTGATGGCTTTATTAGTTACAGAATAATTAATTCTAGTTTATTATATATAACCATTAATCATTGTTACCTATTAATATATGATTAATGTTACAGAACTATATAATATAAGTGTATCTGCTAATAGTGTAATCATCCTTAATAATCAACTTCTCATTTATAATTAAAATAGTATAACATATGAAAGCTTTTCTATTAATATGGATTCTTACACTACCAGAACTTAAACCCTTAGCTAATAGTATCAATATTTGTCAGTTTTAAATCTAGGAATTTTTAATATCGCTTTTGCTTCAACATAAAATTAAGTTCACATTTTTGTTTATAAAGACATTTACTGGCGCCTCGTTTAACTCATATTACTCCCAATATATGAGCCAGGATTCACTTGGTACACTATCCCACTGGAAGAATGCTAAATCTTGATGTATACTAATCAAACCATGACTTATTTAATTTACTACTCAAGCGATATTTATAGAGTAACAAATATTGCTGGTTCATTTTACTATATGATTAATGTTACAGGGTACACTTTTCATCCTTCTTAGATGTCATACTCAAGGAAATTTTTCTATATTTGGGTATAATCATTAGAAACTGGATTTGATTATTTGAATATTTACAGTTGTTATGAAAATCAGATGAATCAGCCATATTAATCACTTTTACTAAGCACATATCCTACATATGTTAAGGCCTACAGTAGTTATAATAAAGAAGCGGATCTTCTAACTTACATGAATAAAAATGTTACAACCATTTAATATGTCCCATATAGTTAAAAACTTATTATATTACCTTAATTTTAGGTAGAAGAAGCTCTACAATATAACTTAAATTTTAAAATTCTTGGAAATCAAGGCTTACTAAAATAAAATCTTACAATAATCATTTACTAACCCTATTTAAATATAACTAACTCTTCAACTTTGCAATAAAATCTATCTCAATAAAACAGTTCAGGCTAGTTAATAGTTAACCCTTATTAACTATTTGGTGGAGCCATTTAAAATTACAGTGTTTAATGTAAAACTTGTAATTTACTTAATTATACTTAAATCATTTAAAATTATGTTTATTATCCAAAGGATACTTTAGGATCATGTATAAACTAATCTGATAATAATTAACTCTATATCTCATCAACTAATGAAATATTTTAATATAATATTTTATCTCAATAGTTTCCTTAAGAACCATAGTAAATTAATTTCACAAGTGTCTATAAGGTAGAGTAAAATGGTAAAAATGAGATTATCCTAATATTTATTGAAGTTAACAATTAAACACTATCTTGGATATATTAAAACGGTTAATCACTATATGTATATAGTATGATTAACAATCAAACAGTGTCTATGTTTATTGCTAATGCATCTAACGTATTTTTAATAAATTACCAAGAGGGATACTTATAATTAGGATTGGACTATACCTACAATTGTTATTATTATATTATATAAAATAATACTTAAGTATTGCAAATAGTAGCTTAAAATATATACGTTGAGTATACAGATTATACTGCTCCTGCCTTTTTACTTTTAGAATTAAACTAGGATTTTATAATTTTTGGATCAATTTTAGTTAGTTTCGCTGATAGCACTTATGGAGTATTGCTAAATGTCACTAGAAATGACAATCAGCTTTAGAATTATAAGGTTTTCCATTTTTATGAATAATTATTCTAGAAAAACTTATTCCCATTACAATAAATTACTCTACTAGGGATACAACCATCAATTATTTAATAATTTAAATATGTAGACCTGGCATATACCACATTGGTTGAAGGAGGCAGAATGAGAATGACATTTGATGGAATGAATTTGATATCCTACAGACCAGTATGCAAACTAAATTTAATAAATTCAACATATAATTAAAAATATTTTAATATAATAACATCCTATGATTATCAAGTTGCTGTAATGAACACACAAGCCAAAGCAAATTAAACTGAATTAATTTTTAGCCTATTTATTGTCGACGATTCAACTTGTTATGGTAATAATCAGGTATAACCTTATGCATTTTAAGTTTTAAATAACACAAATGGGACTGTTAATGATTGGGAATAGTTAACATATTTAACAGAAAATTTATTATTATTATCATATGCACAAAATACTACAATTTATTAAATATAAAAGTATTTAGTAATAAATTATAATACAACAAATAACAGCCAGATCAATATAACTGCAACTAATCCATTTAATAATACTTACTAGTTGATAAATTTAACATATTATCAACCAGCTACAAAATAAAATCACTTTCAATGGTATTGGATTGTTTCAATCTGCATTGTTTCAATAATTATTTTATTAGGGCTTATATTTATTATTAAACATCGTGTTAGCAAGTAATAATCTCCTGATTTATACCAGAGCCAGAATAATGAGATTGAATTCAAATGAGATTAATAAAACAATAATTATTTTATGATATCATTATTTGCAACTGAAGCGATGATCATTTTTCACCTACTGTCAGCAATACTATGTTAATCTATCATTCTCCCTCTTCAAGGTTAGATGTATTATACTCAGCTTTTAGAGATCAGCTATAAATTTAAAGGAAATTCAGTTTAGATCACCGGTGAATCTCTTGGTTTCAATATACAATAAAGCATTGTCCAAGGCGCTGCTTAACCATCAAGTATCCATTATTTAATTTAAAAAAGATGTAAATGAGATAATCAGCTCATGTATTACTTAAAACACAATCGGCTTATTAACATACGAAAATAGTAATTATACTGCTAACTTTTATACGATATCAAATAATGGCACTATAAGCTAGGATAGTTTTGTTTATTAACAAAATAACTCCCAAAAAAGTTGCCAGACAATGATTTTTCTTAACACCACTGCTGCAATGCATTGCATAAATTAATAAAACTAAGTTATTCTATATGTATTCAATTCCACCTATAGTGCGACATTTGAATTACCGATTTTAATGAATTAATCTGAAGTTTAGTCTGTTGAAATATAAACAAGAATTCATGGACAAAATATTACAGATTTATTTTTCATTTACAATTTGTATTATAGCACTAGCATATATTCTTGTGTATTTAGTGGGGAATTTAATAATTTCAACTAAATTTTGTAATTAGAATAGACATTCATTCAAATCGTTGTAAATTAGGATTCATCAAGTAATTTACTTATTAATATTTTAAGTTTTTGCCTTAGCTGTAAATCATTTAGTTTACATTAATAAAGAAATAAGAAAATATCTTGATGCTCCCTAAGATTAATCATTTTAATCTTTTATGATTAGAGCAATCGATTAAAATTAATATGAAGTATATCTTTCCACTTCGTCAGAATTAGATATGTGGATATTTACGGAAAACTTTTATATATTTTAAAATATATACCTGTATTTCAAATTGACAAATAACTCTCTCATTTATTGGGACGAAATATCATTTTTAGTTGTCACAGATTACTAAATTTTAAACTTTAGACGCTCAGCTGATAAACTAGATCTAATTAGGTTTTATTAAATTGATGCCTTTAATTTATTAAATTAGTATTCCTAAATGTCTAAATTGTTAGTTTCTATTACTAATGATAATAGTTTTTAATTATACTAATTAGGTTAATAATATTTATATTGCTAGTCTCCCTAACAATCTGGATTATTGACACTAGAAACTTATTCTGAATCAAATCTGTATACAGGAACCATTTATGTCAACGTAACAGTCATATCAGATTAGGGAGGCTAGATATTCTCGACTATTAACATTTCAAATCTTTAAAGTTATGGATTTTAGTATTTACGAGCAAATTTCTATGATTCATTTTTGGGACCGAATATAAGTTATAGCATTTCTTAAGGAAGCTATTAATCATCTAATTATTTATATTCCTATATTTTGATGAATACTGTAATAGAGGAATGTGCCTATATTTATAATTTAGAAATTTATAATGCTTATTTATAGGTTACATAATCCAGTAATAACAATTTAGTATTTTCAATGTGGAGATATGGCAATTAAATCGGAAGCTCATTTTCTCTATGGAAATACACTATAACCAATTTCAATTAATCAATATCAGATATAATATTTGATAGCATTTATGAATAAATCAAAGTAGTAATTATTACATCAAAATACTTTTATATATTCGATGTTAGCCCTTTAGAAATGGTAACTTAGAGTACTAGCTTTGATGTAGCTACATACTTAGGTGTAACATCTCTAAATTATATTAACTCATTTTTCATTTATGAACAATTGTTTATATTATATACCTCATATTTAATGAAATTTAGGATTTTCTAAATGGAGGTATATATCGAAATGGAAATATACAATTAGGATTTTAAATATATTTCAGGTAATCTATAATACATATTCATTGTTGAAAAATCAACAGTAAACATATATTAGTAATAAATTTATAACATCAGTTTAATTCAGTAGTACTAAATTGCAAACTAAACTGATGACATTTATGTTTTACCTATCTTTGGTGGTTTCTTCATTGTTTATGGTTAATCAAGTACATGGAATATGATATATATCGACTTTTCCACAATATAGTTAGTAAACATAGGATAGTAGTTTACAACTTAATTAAATACTGAAGGATATGATTTTCATAAAACCATCTTTGCCTCGTCATAAAACTTTTTCTATGCAATAGCAACTTATAATGGATTAACGTACTTAAATGTATACAGGAGTCCCAACAGGCCGACAGATTATTTATATTTATCAATTTATTTGGCGGAAACAAATATATTAGGCATGAGTGTTACAACCAATTATATCACTAATTTGGATTATGTTTCAGTGATGTATGCAGGATCTTAATACATCTATATGATATGTCATTACCCAGAATTAGGAATCTTCTTTGACTATTATGCACTTCCATCTTACGACCTAACCAATACTATTACGATTTCCAACAATGTGAGTAGTATCTCTCAAGAATTTGTTTTAAACATTAATCAATACTACTTAGAAATAGTAGGAATAGATAATTAAACTATTTATAATTAAACCAGTTAATAGTTAGTGTGGGATCCTGCTGAGTTGTTTTTTGGGGTTATATAAAACTACACAATCACTTGTATTAATTGTACTTATCTTTCAAGCATAGCCTTATTTTGTTCTAACTATATCACAATTATTGGATCGAATAGCTTTGTTACAACATCAATTGTTAATAATACATAGAATATCTATATAGGTAATGTTGCTGAAATTACCGAATATTAATTTAATGCAACTGATTTAGATAGTGGTCAAATATTATAGTATAATCCAAATTTCACTAATGCATATTTTCCTACTCAAGGATCAATTGTTTATCAGTTTATGGAATATAATACTTAATCCATTTCATGGTTAACTTTTTATAAAGACTACACTAATATTACTACTGTCTATAATGGAGTAGTAATGAATTATACTATTTCTCAAATAAATTCTCAAATAATGTCAGCTGTCTATTAGGATGGATTATTACAAATTGCGACATCATAATATTATTACTGTTATTATTACACTATCGTTAATTCAACCCAAAATTTTTATGTAATCATGCAGAACGTTTTTATTTAATAGGTTAGGTAATTTTAGAGCCCATTTATACTATTATTTTCAAATACTACAGTAATAAGATTCGGTACAATTTTACAGTCAGTTGCATTTAATTTAATTTCTGTTTTTATAGAAGTAGAACTTTTTCAATCTTAATATCTAATAAATTACTACAATATAGACACTTAATTTTTTTCTGATTATAATGATTTCACATTTCCAGTTACAAGCTTATCCTAATTTGGGGCACCATATACATCATCTAATTATGATTTTATTATTTTAGTATATGCTAACCCAATTCAAGCCAAATAAATTCAAGTGCTTACAGAGAATCTACATTATATTTAGTCCAAGAGTTTATGTCAGTATGCATTATTAAACTCCACTTACAGAAACTAATTTCAGAATATTCTATCAGTTTCATCAACTTATTATGTCGCAATAATGAGCATAGAAGAAACGAAAGGTGACTCTTAAGGCATATTGGGAGTTTACAGCAATTCATTATGTGACAACAACTCAATCATTTATCCATCTTATTATTTTAACACTACTAATATGACACTTTTAAACCAATATTTAATAAAATTTATCGGGAACTAATTAGTGATCTCACAAAATGGAAATACATAAATATTAACATTTTATTCTGGCATAGGTATTAAGTATCAAACAACTTAAAATGCAACTATCGCAATAACTGCATAGAGTTAGGTAAGCTCTTATACAAGTTACATCAATATTTAAATAGATCCAAGTATAATTCCTACTCCTACTCCGAATGAAGCTGAGAAGAAAATTTTTACATGGTATTGGATTCTGTTATTATGCTTACTTGGCTTGCTTTTTATAATTCTGATAATATTCCTGATAAATAGATATACTAAGAATTCGAAAGATGAGAACTACAACAATTTTGATGAATAAGGAATAGAAATAAAGCAATCAATGAAAAATTCATATTTATGATATATTATATTAATAATCCCTTATAGGAAGATCAAATATGCCTACTGAGGTGAACAACAACTCTACTGTTCTTTTTTGAAGTTCATGTTCGAGCCAAATAGGATTTCAACTTTATATCGCAAATTAAACCTTTGAGACCTTGCTCTCAAAATCTCTCTAAAGCTCCCTTTTTAATTTCTATTTGTGAATCCCCTTTTCTGGTCCTTAAACTCAACAAAGGCTATTTACCAATTTTCATAATTCTGATCTAAAACCTATTTGTTCCAAAATATATTAAAAATTTAGATGATTTCTAAAATTAATTAATAATTCTTTAGATTCTTAAGAAGGCAAATAACCCGATTATCTGGAAAGAAAATTACTTAATAAAAATCTTTTTATCTTCTTTTTTATTGAAATTATATATTCCTTTAATATAAAATAAAATTATTATTAGGAAAAGATATAAAGTCTAATATCATATATATCTAGCCCAGCTGATAAATATGATGATTATGAATATGATGAAATATACTAGATTAATAAAAATGGAAAATTCTAGAATATAATTTTTAATTAAAATTAAAATACATAAATATTGTAGAATAAATTTTTCTACAAGTGATTAAATCTCTTAGTCAGATGAATAATTATCAAAATAAGTCTTTAAACTATGCATAGTAAATGATATATGCATATACCCTAATTCTCCGATTATTGAATAAACTAATATTATATAAAAATGAATCAATCTATTTTGCTAAATGGATGTCGCATACTTAAGAACGTGAAAATTTACTCCATTATTTTATTATGGAACTTCTTTTATATATTAAAATATCTTATTCTATAAAATCTAATAGATAAACTAAATCATTTTTTCTTGGAAGCAATAATTATGTTAATTATATTTTTAGTAGCCACCCTAGCATATTGCTAGCTTTAACTCAACCCAGTCAGCGGAAAAAACTTTTTCTACAAAGTGGGAAATATTGGCACGAATGGAGGAACTTTATAAGTTATGTAGCCTACCTTGGGATTTTAAATATAAGGTGGGTTTATGTCTAGGGGTCTAAACTAGTCTTTATGTAATTATATCACTTATGTTTAAAGAGTTTCAGAATATCATAAGTACTTCCTTATTTTAGTAAATGAATCTTATTGGAATATTGTATTTGGACTAAAACTATACAGTTTAAACAATTACATACAACATGTCTTGTTATTTGAATACCTCCTAATAATTTATGGGAGTCAGTTCAGCCTTCTACACATGTTAAAATTTACAAATTATTGGATATGTAAATATTGTTCTACATTGCTTAAACATAACAAGTAACTAAATAACAATATACTTTCTAAATTAATCATAAACAACTTTCTAATTTAATACAGGATATAGTATAAGTAGCTTTGGTTAGCTCATATCAACTAATATCTCATATTATTATTACAATGGCAGCTATCAACTATATTTCATCTACATGTGCAAGTATTAATCATCAGTTCTCCAAGCTACGTTATTTAATAATACTTTGTCAAATTTAACTTAAATATGGAGTTACCCTGCCCAATTTATAACAATATTTGTTTCCTCTCGATAAGAAAGTATTTATTAATAAATATTAATTAGTTTTTGCATTATTCTAATTTTACTTATTATTCCAATATAAACAGTAGTAAGTCAAATTTAATAATCCCAATGGTTTAAATTGGATAAATATGTATATTTTAGAGGGTTAATATTATACTTTTGAGATATTCTTGGTAGATACTGGGTATGTTTATGATGTCTTGTTCTAATATAAATTTTTTATTCGGTCATTTGCAGCCTTACCGAATTAAATATAAAGTGCCCAAATATATAGTAATTTGGAGTATATAATGATTCTAACTAACTCATTGACATGGGGATTTTAATATGGATTGAATACAATTAGCTTATTATAACAGTCTTAATTATCAGTTTTAACCCAATTTAATCTTTACAGTAGTTTATACAATTTGCTTATTAGTATTAAATCTACAGGCATCGGGATGGTTTAATTAACAGATTATTATCTATTTAATAATTAGCCTAATTAAACTGGTTTTCTGGGAATTGGTTTGTATGAAACGAATCAAATTCTTTTTATCGATACTCTATATGTTAATGTAGTGTAGAATCATTCGAATTAAATTTGTCCTAATAAATAAAACTTCACTGGAGTATTGTTTTCAACTTAATCTGCATAACAATAATCAGTTGATTTAAGTTAATATTATGTTGGATCGAACTTAACATATTAAGTTATGTAAACATCATTACAGGGAACATTCATGCTAGATTAAATCTTAAATACATCGAGTAATATATAACCAGCAGCAATCTATGCAATAAGTTAACTCAATGCTTTACTAATGGTTATAATACAATAATCATAAATAATATTTTTAATAAATTAATATGATGTTATTACTAAAAAATATATTAAAATTTAGTAATATACTGAGTAATACAGCGTAGATTTGTATAATTTTGATTTTTAAATATATTTTATTGAGTAATATAATTCCACCATTGTGGTTTTATTTTTTATAGGTTTTAATAATGTCCAAGCGTTTGTATTGGACCCATATTAAGGAGTTACGAACTCTTACAATATTTAAAATCTTGATTTTGGTAATGGTGAATTATAATAAGGCGTAACTTTTTTTAATTATTTTATTCCTCCTGATGGTTCAAATGTGTTTTAGATAAATAGCGATGGATATTCTATCATAAACACAAATTCTTATAATTTAGGCAGCTTTGGAGTTTATCAATATGGTCAACAATGTTTCTTATTTAACATAATCCATGGCGAAAACTTAGATACATTTATAGAAATCGAAGTTTATGTATGGATTTAGGATTAATTTTAAGTCTTAAAGTCGCTTGATTATGTTTATGAATGGTACTAATATGTTTTTTTCTGTTGCTCATTTGATATATTTTCTGTTAGTGATGGAATATTTATAGTAAATAATGGTGATACTATTGTTTTCATTGATAAATCTTTTTTCTTAACAACGATTTTACCATCATAAGACATGTTTTTTTAGATTCCAACGACTTAGCCTTTTTAAATGATGTCATCACTAAAATTTTTATATATTCTCACCAAAGTAAACTCGACATATTATATGAATATATATTAAGGAACTAGTGTGTTGGATGCTTTATACAAATCAATATATCTAAATATTACTTCATAATAACTTAATTAAGGTTTTAATGTTTTTAATGTTACAACTGACTTTGTACAATAATGCGATTATCTAACCATCGAAATATAAAATCTGTCATATTATTCTATCATACCTCATAAAATTCAATATTACCAAATTCCATATAACATTTACACAAGTTAGTATAATATATTTAATACATTTCAAGTCAGTAATGGATATAATTAAGAGCTGTTTAATGTTAATTTTAGTATAAATCAGCCTAACATAATATTAAAAGCCCTAGATTCAATCTCCTTAATATATGATGAGAATTAGGGAAGTATAACCCTAAATCCATTGAGTTACTTTTCAGGTTTGATTCAGAATTATTCTGTATCATGTTAAAAATGTTAAGAAATAAGTCTTTCAAGCATTATTCCTAACTAATAAGTTTATTGGAATTATTCTACAATCTATTCAGCAATTCAAATAAGCAATGGTATTTAAAGTGTTTATACATTAAATCAATAGTCACTTAACTCCTTTATTATACCACCTAATCAATAAACTTAAGGCGATGTTACTAATAATATAATTACTATAGCAACTTTTAATTCATCAAACATCCCTGTTTATATGTTTATTGAAGAGTAAACTAATTCTTTAACATGGTTAGTCAATCAAATTTATATATTAACTATCTACGCAAAACCTTCTAACACTCCTTTATAAATTAATTTTACATTTAGTCAATTTGACTATACAAATTAAGCCTTGCTTGCTATTTATAATGATGGATTTTTATAAATTGTCACATAATCATATTACTACTGTTATTATTATCAAATAATTAATCAAACTATCTCAATATAATCTATATTACTAAATGTCTAAATAAGCGTATTGCCTAATCCAAACAACATGGGCTTTTTGAATGTCTCCAAAACTAAGAATAATTATGTATTTGGGATTCATTTTTAGGATATTTACTCTAGATTATAATTTCTTTTATTAGATGTAACATTTAATGATGGATAGATTTAGTTGAATGGATATAATAAGTTTTATCCCAATTTACAAACTCCCTAATTGAATATAAATTAAATAATTTTATAGTAGTATGGCTTACCGGTTTTAGATCAGAATTCTTCAACATTATAATTGTTATACTCATCAAATATATTTTGTGGATTATATTAGGTAAAGTTCCTAGGAATCGATTTAATATATTCTATTCTTTAGTAATAGTTTCAGCTACTTGATACTGATGTGAATAACAATAATATTAATTTAATAGCTTAGAATGGAATACAAATAGCAATTTTGAGTTATACATAAAATAGTAATAATAACTCACTCATAGTGTAGATATATTAATATGGTTAACCGATCCCATATTATTATAGTCCAAAGGTCTTTTTCAGCAATTAATAATCAATCTCATTAAATTATTTAGCCTCTAACATATTACTTTTGTCGGACAGTTAACAAACACATTTAGTAAACGTTAATTAATTTTTAACAATCAACTATAAAACAAATACTAATAGCATAATTAATTTAATTGCTAGTAATCCAATAAACTCTGCACAAATAGTGATTGAAGTAGGTTAATCGGGAAACAGCTCCTAATTAGGAATAATTTGGATTGTATCAGTTGTCTTGGTTTGTTTGGCAGCATTAATATCTATAGTTCTTCTATTATGTAAATGTAAAAAAGGGGGTGGTAGTGAAGGAGTCGAATTATCATGAATTATTAAAAAACAAAAATTTAGATTTTAGCCTAAGATTCTTTCTCTGTCTCTTTATCTTTCTATATCTCTTTTTTTATTTTCTTATTTCTCTTCTTTTGTCAATTCAGACGAATCTATTCTGTGATCTTTAAAATCTTTTATCATGTATAATTATGATTAATATGTTTTTAATTTATCTATCAATAGCCTTGGTATATAGTTAACTGTAACTCAACCCTATAAGTGGATAAAACTTTTTCTACAGGATCAACGATGTCGTTAATACATCTGGATATACATTACAACTTTTGTAACCTAATCTGGGATTTCAATTGTAAGGAGGCTTCATTGCTAGCGGGATCAATTCTACCATATGTAATAACATTCTTATGATATAGAAACATAGAATGTCATAAGTACATCACAATACCAGAAAATGAACCTGATTGGTTTATTAGAATTTGATACCTAATATAGTGTATCTACTGTTACTTACAACCTCACAGGACATTTGAATAGCCAAACCCTGCTGTTCAACGTGCCATCAACAAATTAGACCTGCTAAAACTTTGAAATAATTGGATATGTAAATGTCATTCTACATTGCATTAACACTTTGAACAATTAAGTAGTTATCTACTTTTACAACAATACACAACTAATTAGTGTTAACACTGGATACACTCTCAATAATATAAGTTAATTGCAATCCACAAATATATAGTACTATTATGAGAATGGAACATATGACTTGTATTTCATATATATCAGCAAATTCCAATCTTATGTTATAAATACATAACTTTATAATAACACATTTACAACATTAGAACAGATATGGAGTTAACCTGCTTAGTATATATAGATATTTGTATCATTTGAACAAGAAGGTATTAATATTATATGAATATAAAGTATTTGCACTACAATTTAACTATCTACTTTATCAGTTTGAGAACTACAAAGAGAAGTTCTCATTTTAGAATGGATCTAATTGGATATTGATGGACATTCTGTATGATGAATTCGATGAGTTTTTGATACTTTTGGTGAATAATTACACTATTTATGAAATCTACTTTGATTATACCTTTAAGGTGTTCTCACAATAACAATTGCCTGTTTTAATTTAGAATGCTCAAATATTTAGTGATGTAGACTACATAGTCATTTTAACTCCTTAATAGACTTTGGTATATCAATATGAAAGAGATATATTTTAATTTTATTAATATTCATAATACTCAATCTACAATTAACATAATCTCTATAGTAGTTTATCTAATCTGATAATTAGCACTAATACCACAGGCATTCAGTTGTTTTAATTATTGGATTACTATTTGTATAACAATCAACCTAGTTAATCTGGATTCATTACTATCGGAATGTTCAATCTTAATAATTAAATGACATAAAGTGAAAGCATTTACATTAATGTGTTATCAAGCTATCAAAGTTAGATTTGTCCATAATTTGTCAATTTTACTGGAGTATCTTATGAATCAAGTGATAGTTATTACTAAACTGTTGACATTGGTGAGTTCTTTATTGGTTCTAACTTAACATATGCAATTAATCAAACAACCTTAAATGGAGTATCAGTCATAAACTAAGTAAATTAAAAGGTTCTTGATCAATCAATTGATTATATTAGTGTTTATTTTATAAACTAATTCAACGCCTTATTAAATGTTTAAGTATTTTCACTTTCTATTATTTTTCAAATAGAGTAGTATTCGATGCTAGATCAAGATTTTAAATTGATACAAGAATAAAAATTTAGCCTCTCCATAACTTGTTCAGATATATATTTCATGGAGTATGATAATGGAACAATTATGACTTTAATCGCGACCTTAAATTATATATATGCATATGAAATAAATCCAATTATTGGTGTAGTTTAACACTACACAATTAATCTCACTGATACATTAAATAGCACTAGCTTAAATATTTTGTCAGGATTAGCAACTAATAATCAATTAATTATCATCACTGATAAGCACTAACTTATTTAAATTTAAATATTTACATCGTATTATATTGTCCTGAATTTAATTCTTACAAAATATGAATTTTTAGCTGGTTATCAATATGAATAATATTTCATATTTGCTGTTAATCTTTTATCAGATTAGTATTCTGTTGACATTTATACTTGGGTATAGGATCAATTTTTGTTATTTAATACTTTATCGCTTGCTTTTATACCAAGTGATGCTCTTAATGTTATGGTTATTCCCGTTCAAGATGGAATATTCATCTAATATAATGGACCAATTTTGAGATTTTATGAAAAATCCACATTTATTCAAACAAATATAGGTATATAATAGTTTTACTTTTATATTAATAACAATAACACAACTTTTGTAGCTTCATGTTACTCAAGTAAATATTTATATCATTTGGTAAAATACAATGATGAGTATTTCATAAACATATATCAAGGAACCCAGGTTTTAAATTCAATTTATTATTCAATATATATAAATACTACATCTGCTGAGGCTGGTAATATAATTATTACTGCTGCAACTGACTAAATAAACTAATGTGATTATCTCTCAAGTAACACAAATGTAGCAACAATATATCAAATACCACATAAGTTTAAATATTAATAGATGCCGAACACTTAATATACTATTTAATATGGAATTAATAATACCTTTTATGTTAGCAATCTTTATAACTCATAATTGTTTTACGTAAACTTAACTATTTTACAATAAAACTTATAAATTACTTAAATTTAGGAATTACCTTAAATCAGCAATAACCTCACAAACTGGACTTTATATGTTAATCCATATGATTACTTTATAGGGGCCATTTAAACATATAACGTATCTTGTTCACAATGCTAGCATATATCATTAAATAACATAATATCAAACAATCAAATCTATTATAACGATTCAGTGTTATTTTCAACATCTTATATTAAAAATAATGTTTAGTACTTATATAATCTAAACCAGTCTAATTTGTTTTTGGTAACAACTAATTTGTCAAATTAATAAAACTAATAAAACATATCCGAAAACATAACAACTTTGTCAACTCTACCTATTATAGGAGTCCCAATTTTATTATTTTTAGAGGTTGAAACTAATTCTATTACTTGGCTTGTTAATGTAAAATTAATACTTTATATTTATACTATACTAAATGGCACCTCAAACACCATAAATATGACAGTGCCAGGATATAACAGTTCAAATACAGTTGAATATGCAATTTATAATGATGGCAGTTTATAAATACTCACCGCTTATTCCTACTCAAGTTATTATTATTACATTTCAAATTAAACAATGCAGCTAGTTAGTATTATTGAAAATGTATTTGCAGCTCCCTAACTAGAGTAAAAAGCTGTAGGCTTCATTGATGTATACAACTATCATAATAATTATATATTTGGAATTTACTATCAGAATATCTATAATAACTTAGAGTTTACATTGGTTGCTATATCCATTTAAAATGAAACATTTAAGTTGATTGATTATAGTACGTTTCCTCTTGAAGAAATGGTTTCATTCTAAAAGGACTTTCCATTTTAGTACGTTCAATAATATAGCAAGCCTTATTTAGTGAATTATACCTCTTTTGTCCATTTAGCTTATACCACTGCATTATCTAGTGGAATATTAGAACTATAATTTGACGGAATCAACTTAGTATCATTTTAATAAGTATGCAATATCTTCATTATTAATTCCACTTTCAGTAATAATTATCTAAATTTACTATCATTATATGGAAATCAGTTCGCAATTATGAACCTCCCCTAGGATGATCAGTATTCAAATTTAACATTATCAATATACTTAATTAACTTAGATTAGTGCAATAATGTTTAACCTTATTCCTTCTAGGTACTAGGTACATTCAATAGCACTGTTGGGAAAGTAGGTTATTCTCTAAATTACCTGAATTCCAACTAGTTTTCATTGTCATTAGGAGGTTATACTTATGTTATAGAGGTGAATCAGTTCTTAGAAATTAGTTATTAAACAACTTTAAATAGCACTATAATACTAACTGCATAAAATCCTTATTATTCGTTAAATTAATCAATATCAATAACATTTACACCCTAGATAATAGTTCCGAACAATTCTAATGGTACAAATACCAACTCAACAAACCATCACCTTCAATGGTATTGGATTTTATTAATCACATTAGTTAGTTTATTAGTGGTAGGAACAATATCCTTATTAATTTATTTTAAACTAAAGAGAGGAGATGAATCAAATTATTCATAGTTTTCCGATAAGAATGAGATCGAAATCAAAAATTAGAAAGGAAATATCTCAGGTTTTTGAAGAATATAAGATATTTATAAAATTGTTTTTGTATAATATCAATATGACAATTATATCAAACATATAATCAATTAATAACTCTTATGATAAAAATAAATGGAAACATAAAATATATGGTTCAGTTCAAAGTTTTATTCTTTTGATTTAGATTTATTTCAGATTTTAACTGGGAAGATATGGCTGATATTCAAAATAAAAGTAATTTTGGTTTTTATATTACAGTTAAATAAAAGTGGTGACATAGACAGTGGAAAAACAAAAATCATTTTTAGATTTTGTATCAGGCCAAAAAACACTTATATTAGTCATCCAGTATTAGAGTTTTCCTTTTGATAATGTTCTTTTCTTTAGAAGTTTTTATGGATATTTGATCTGCAAATCAGTTAAATAAAGAATGATGAATATAGGATTATAATAATTGAGATATGATGATATTACCATTATTACATAATGAATTGTAAATTAATTTAAACTACTTTAATATTAAATGAAATATATTTATGAATTCACCAATGATATGCACAATTCAAAATCCATATGGGTTGAATTGGATAAATATGTATATTTTAGATGGTTAATATTAGTTCTTTTGTGATATCAATGATTGATAGTGACCATCTCAATGATGTTTTTTACTAATATAAATTTATTCCTCGGACCTGGATATACTTGTCTTAGACAGTATAAAATGCACAAATTTACAGCAATTTGGCGATTATACTAGTTTTAACTTATCAATCTCCATTGGGATTTATGTGTAAGTATTATCATATTGGATTATTTTAAATATCTTAGATATCCATTTTGAACTAGTTTAATCAATTTTCTATAAATAAGTAGTAATTTGTCGATATTTATCTAATATAATCATTAGCATTAACTCAACAGGAATTGGATTGGTTTAGCTACCAGATTATTATTTATATAATAATAATCCTAGTTAGACAGGATATTTGTAAATTGCTTTAAACTAAACAAATTATATTTCTGAAACAACATCATTTTATATTAATGTATTGTCAAATTAATCGAATTAAATTTGCCCTACTCAATAAAATTCACGGGACTATTTTCATCAACAGAATCTGCATATTAATTATAAGTAGATTTAAGTCAATATTATGTTGGATCAAACTTAACATATTCAGTTGTTTAGACTCTCTAATGAATTATTTTATTGTGCCAAGTTAAAAATTATCTAGTGCAATTTATTTTATAAGTTAACCAAATTCCTTACTTATTATTGAGGTTCAATCTGCCTAAATACTGTTTTTAATTAATTAAGATAATTCATTTTTAGTTAATATCGCAATGTTTAGTCGTAAAAGCAATATACTTGAACCCATTTTTAGGAGTCATGAACTCTTACTCTATATATGATTATCCAGGGTATAAAGAAACATTTTTAAATTATTTGATTTCATTTTATGACCATATTGTTTCTGTATATTAGATAAACACAGATAGTTATCTTTTAATAAGTTCACTTCCCAATAACTAATTTACTAGCATTGCCAACTATCAATATGGATAATAATATATGTTATTTACCATAGCCCCTTATTATTTAACTGATTATCGCTTATATGCCTATGTTTGGGTTTATAATGCATTCTAGCTTTTAGAAACTTTTAATCCTGAAACTTTTAATCCTTATATTTAATCTGGCGCTATATTTCCAGTTAATGATGGCATATTCATTTAAGATAATGCTGTTTAGGTTTTATAATCCGACCTCATTTAAAAATGTAAGAAATAAGTACTATAATGTTACAAGTGATTTGGTCAACTAAAATGATTATCTCTCAATCTAAATTTAAAATAGTTATTCTTATTATATCATACCTTATAATATTCAATTTTAACATTAATAATATATTTGCTATAACAACTTTTAATTCATAAAATATCCCTGTTTACATGTTTGTCGAAGAATAAACAAATTCTTTGACATGGTTAGTAAATGAAATAAATGCATTAAATATATATTCAATCCCAGCAAACACAGCTTATTAAGTTAATTTTACATTAAATTAATTTAACGAAACAAATTAAGTTATTCTTGCTCGATATAATGATGGAATTCTACAAATTTTTACTAAATCTTATTATTACTGCTTCCTTTATCAATTCATTAATCAGACTATCTAAGTTTAGCCAATTTTATAAAATGTTTAAATAAGCGTATTGCCTATTTTAGATACCTTGGGCTTTTTGGATGTCTCTATGACTAGTAATAATTATATATTTGGGATACATTTTAATGATATTTTTTATAAATTAAACTTTCTGTTATTAGGAGTGTAAATTAATAATGGATAGCTTTAGCTTTATTGATAAAAATGTTTGTTCCTAACTTACAAGCTCCTTTTAGTGTTTCCAACTCAATAAATATTTAGTAATATGGATTTCCAGTTTTATCTATAATTTTATTCTGATGGAATCAGCTCCTAGATTGTATTAATTGCTTTGGGCTTATAGTGATTGCTTATCTATTAAGCTAATGTAAAAAAGGTGGAGGAAATGATGGAATCGAAATGAATATTAAATACACAAAAATTAAGATCTTAGTCAGGTTCTTTTGTATTGTTTTTATTTTTTTTGATTCTCTCATCATTCGATATAATCTACATTTTAGATGAATAGAATAAACATTTAATACAGTATGAGATCTAGTTTATGATTATAAAAATCTTTTATCAATTATAATTATGATTAATATGTTTTTAATTTATCTATCAATAGCCTTGGTTTATTGTTAACTGTAGCTGAACCCTATTAATGGATAAAACTTTTTCTACAGAATCAATGACGTTGTTAATACAGCTGGATACACATTACAAATTTTGTCACCAAATCTGGGATTTCAAATGTAAGGAGGCTTTATCTAAGGAGGAATGAATTCCACGATATGTAATAACATTCTTATGAAATAGAAACATAGAATGTCATAAGCACATCACAATATCAGAAAATGAATCTGATTGGATTATTAGAGTTTGATACCCAATACAGTTTATCTACTGTTACTTACAACCTCACAGGACATTTGAATAGCCAAACCCTTCTATTCAGTGTACATTCAACAAACTAGACATGCTAAAACTTTGAAATAATTGGATATGTATATGTTATTCTACATTGCATTAACACTTTGAACAATTAAGTAGTTATCTACTTTTACAACAATACACAACTAATTAGTGTTAACACTGGATACACTCTCAATAATATAAGTTAATTGTAATCCACTAACATATAGTACTATTATGAGAATGGAACATATGACTTGTATTTCATATATATCAGCCAATTCCAATCTTATGTTATAAATACATAACTTTATAATAACACATTTACAACATTAGAACAGATATGGAGTTAACCTGCTTAGTATATATAGATATTTGTATCATTTGAATAAGAAGGTATTTATATTATATTAAAATAAAGTGTTTGCACTACAATTTAATTATCTGCTTTATCAATTTGAGAACTACAAAGAGAAGTTCTCATTTTAGAATGGATCTAATTGGATTTCGATGGACATTTTATTTGATGAATTAGATGAGTTTTTGATACTTTTGGTGAATAATTACACTATTTATGAAATCTACTTTGATTATACCTTTAAGGTGTTCTCACAATAACAATTGCCTGTTGTAATTTCAAATGCTCAAATATTTAGTGATGTAGACTACATATTCATTTTAACTCCTTAATAGACTTTGGTTTATCAATATGAAGGAGATACATTTTAATTTTATTAATACTCATAATATTCAATCTACAATTAACTTAATCTCTATAGTAGTTTATCTAATATGATTATTAGCACTAATACCACTGGCATCCAGTTGTTTTAATTATTAGATTACTATTTATATAACAATCAACCTAGTTAATCTGGATTCATTACTATCGGAATGTTCAATCTTAATAATTAAATGATATAAGGTGAAAGCATATACATTAATGTGTTATCAAGCTATCAAAGTTAGATTTGCCCACAATTTGTCAATTTTAGCGGAGTATCTTAATAATCAAGTGATAGTTATTATTAAACTGTTGACATTGGTGAGTTCTATATTGGGTCTAACTTAACATATGCAATTAATCAAACAACCTTAAATGGAGTATCAATCATTAATTAACAAAATAATTAAGTTCTAGGCTCTGACATTTATGAAATAGGTGTATACTCTATTAGCTACATAAATGCTTTGTTGAATGTTTAAATAACAAATGACATATTATTTCAGATTGTATAATATTCGTTGATTGATCAAGATTATTAGGAGATAATACAACAGAAGATTAAACTTAAGTTAACCTTATAAGACATATATTTTATGGAGTACGATAATGGAACAATTATGACTTTAATTGCTTCTTATAATTATATTTATGCTTTTGAAGTAAATCCAACAGTAGGAGTGATTTAATATTATACAATCAATTTAACAGATACTATAAACAACACAAACCTTTATATTAATAGCGCAGTTATAATAGATAACTTATTAATTATTCTTGATAATAATTATTAGATCACTTAAATATAGATCTTCACATCATATTATGTTATTTTAAGTATGGTTCCTAGCAACTATTCATTTATGGCTGGTTATTAATATGAATAGTTTTATGTATTTGCAGTTAAATTCCTCAATGATTAGTATAAAGTTGATATTTATACATGGGTGCAAGGCTAATTTTAATTATTCTAAACATTACTACTTTCCTTCATATCAAATAATGTGTACGGAGTACATATTAATCCTGTTTAAAATGGAATATTCGTAACCTATGAAAAGACACAATCAAGATTTTATGATAAATCAACATTTATTGAGAATAATATAGGGAAGCAATAGTTTTACTTCTAAGTTGATACTACTAATATTACAATTTCTTAATAATTGTAATCAGATTAATATTTGTATTATTTTCTCAAATATAACGATGAATATTATGTCAACATCTACTAAGGAACATAAATTATAAATTCCCTATATTAGTCGATAAAATTAAATGTTACATCCCAAGATTTCGTGTTCCTTAGTGCTACTAGCGATTATTTAAACCATTGCGATTATCTAGCAATAAGTACAAATAATTATTAAAATATTTACTAAATACCACACAAGATTACATATCAATAGATGCCGAACACTTAATATACTATTTAATATGGAATTAATAATACTTTAAATGTTAGTAATTTAAATAACTCATAATTGTTTTATATCAATTTTTCTATAATACAAGAAAACTTATAAATTTCTTAAGTTTAGGGATTACCTTAAATCAGCAATAACCTCACAAATTGGACTTTGTACGTTAATCCATATGAATACTTTTCGGGAGCAATTTAAACATACAATATATCTTGTTCATAATGCTAGAATATATCACTTAGTAACATAATAACAAACAATTATATCTACTATTACGATTAAGCTTTATTTTCAGCATCTTACGTTTAAAATAATGTTTAGTACTTATATAATTTAAATATTTTTAATTTGTTTTTACTAACATATAATATGTCAAATCAATTATTATCTTAAACGAATATGACTTAAAATATTACGAACCTAGCAACCTTACCTTTGCTAATTAGTGAGCCAATATTATTATTTTTAGAGGTTTAGACTAATTCTATTACTTGGCTACTTAATGTTAAATCTGCCCTTTACATTTATACCATAATAAATGGTACATAAAATACAATAAATATAAGCGTTCCAGGATTTAATAGTTCAAATGAAGCTTAATATGCAGTTTATAATGATGGCATTTTATAAATACTTACTTTCTTTTCATATAATTGCTATTTTTACTACATCTCTAATTATACAATGCAGCTAGTTAGTATAATTGAAAATGTATTTGCCGCTCCCTAAGTAGTTTTAGAAGCTTTTGGATTCCTTGATGTATATGATTATCAAGATAATTATATATTTGGAATATACTATCAGAATATCTATAATAACTTAGAGTTTACATTGGTTGCTATATCCATTTAAAATGAAACATTTAAATTGATTGATTATGGTACGTTTCCTCTTGAAGAAATGGTTGCATTCTAAAAGGATTTTCCATTTTAGTACGTTCAATAATATGGATAGCCTTATTTAGTGAATTATACCTCTTTTGTCCATTTAGCTTATACCACTGCATTATCTAGTGGAATTTTAGAATTATAATTTGACGGAATCAATTTAGTATCATTTTAATAAGTATGCAATATCTTCCTTATTAATTCCACTTTCAGTAATAATTATCTAAATTTACTATCATTATATGGAAATCAGTTCGCAATTATGAACCTCCCCTAGGATGATCAGTATTCAAATTTAACATTATCAATATACTTAATTAACTTAGATTAGTGCAATAATGTTTAACCTTATTCCTTCTAGGTACTAGGTACATTCAATAGCACTGTTGGGAAAGTAGGTTATTCTCTAAATTACCTGAATTCCAACTAGTTTTCATTGTCATTAGGAGGTTATACTTATGTTATAGAGGTGAATCAGTTCTTAGAAATTAGTTATTAAACAACTTTAAATAGCACTATAATACTAACTGCATAAAATCCTTATTATTCGTTAAATTAATCAATATCAATAACATTTACACCAAATGTTGTTCCAAATGTAATTCCAAATAATTCAAATAACACAAATAATAGCACAACAAGTCATCATCTTTAATGGTATTGGATTTTATTGATCACAATAGTTAGTTTGTTAGTAATAGGAGCAATATGTTTATTGCTATATTTTAAGCTTAAGAGCGGAGATGAATCAAATTATTAATAGTTTTAAGATAAGAATGAAATAGAAATCAAAAATTAGAAAGGGTTTTGAAGAATATGAGATATTTATAAAATTTTTTGTATCATATCAATATGAAAATTATATCAAACATATAATTATTTTTGATAACTCTTGTGATAAAAATAATGGGAGACATAAAATATATATTTCAGTTAATTGTTTTATGCTTGTGACTTAAATTTCTATCGGATTTTAACTAGAAAGATATCGCTGGTATTCAAAATAAAAATAATTTGGTTTTTATAATTATTAAAGAAAATGTGTTAACATAAACAGAGGAAAAAAATATCATTTTTAGATTTTGTAGCAAGCCAAAAGACATCTATTGGTAATCCTAGTCTTAAAGTTTTCCTTTTGATACTACTCTTTTCTTTCGAAGTTTCCATGGATTAATCAAATTTGATATAGGATTATAAAAATTGAGATATGATAATATTATCATAATTATATTAATGAATTGTTAATTAATTTAAACTACTGAGAGATTAACAGAAATATATTTATGAATTCACCAAGGAAATGCACAATTCAAAATCATAAAAATTCGATAGTTACTCACATTTGCATCTATTAAGATTGCAATTAGCATCAAAGATGGGTTTGTAGTGAATGTGTATTAGAAAATACTCATCAACATGGGGTAGCTGATACAAATTACATCATTCATTTTAGTGATTTTCCATCATAAATGGCATAACAAAGCCCAGCAGAGAGGAACTTAGATTAGTTAATTATTCAAGTTAAGGAATACATTGGCATATTATAAAATTTAATCAATCTTCTCAATTAGAATAAAAAATTATTCACGGATGATCCACTCAGAATGAAGGCACAAAAATTAACACAGACAGAAATATTGTTGTTAACAAGCTAAGAAATATCAAACTTTTTGCAGGTAAAGCCAAAAGTAAATCTAAATAAAATAGAGGAATGCTAATCTAAAATAATAAGCTTTAGAACATCGTTAGATTAATAGATTAGTAAAGCATTAAATCGAAACAAAATTTAAGAACTGAAGTCCTTTACCTAGTCTATAGTAAGAGTAGAGTAAAGTGCAGAGAAAATATATACTGCTTAAATATTTCCGAATGGTTAAAATATAGCATTTGGTGGAGATGATCAATAAATATATATTTAGAATATGGTGACTGGAAATAGAAATATCATTTAAATTGATGATAAAATCAGATATATTTCTATCTCAAATGATTCAAGTTAGTTATTTGCTGGAACTTTGAATGGTAGCGTAGTTTAACTCAGTGAATAAACAAATTTTACTTTTGCACAATTATTTAAATACCATACAGGTTAGATCTATTAAATATTGGTAATATCAGAATCAATCATAATCACAAGCTCTTATGATGAAACTATAGTTATTTACGATTTTATGAGGAGAGTCATATAAAGAACAATCAGAGTTCATACTCTCTGGTGTGATTTCAAGAGTAAATTTTACTACTGTATTGATTATAATCCTCAGAGAATGCTGATTGCAGGAGGATCAAATCATTAAAGAATATCACTTTGGAATTATGACGGTGATTTGTATCTTCAATAGACAGTTGAAGAAAATTAAGATACGAGAATTATTTAATTTTCCAAAGATTATAAGTATCTTATAAGTTTAGAAACAGAAAGCGCTACTTTATTTTCATCTCGTATTCGAAATTCAGAGATCAAAATTTGGGTTATTGATTATGATAGAAAAAGTCTAATTTTAATAAGAAAACATAGAGAAGACTAAAATATCTACAGCTTTTCATTTATTTAAGATGAACAATATCTTAGCATAGTTTTGGAGAGAACAGTTAAAATAATATAGACTAAGAATTATGCAACTGTAAGTATTATATAACATGGTGTTGATGATTTATGTATAATTTAATTATATTACTAGTCCCATTTAGAACCAACCAAATTGATCATTTGAATTAGATAGTTGTAAAAGGAAAAAGTACTTATTTAATATTTTATAAGACACTTTAAATATCGCATAGCTAACTGGAAGCCAAAGATTATCTTGAAATAAATATTATAAAATAAATGCATTCCGTTAAAACCTGTTTGATTCCAGGGCACAAAGAAAATCCTGCTGACCATATTTGTGTATTCATTGGTTGCGATCTGAATAACAGATGGTGCTGTACTTAATGTCTTATGCAATAAAAACACTCTCATGGGATTTAACAAAGCTATAATGTGATTCATTTCGCTGAGTTTTTTAAATATATCAAGTCGCAATAAAATCCAGATCATTAACGATTTTCAAAATTGCTCTTAATAATTGACAGAAACTCTATGACTTTGAACAAATTGAATGAATTAGCTTCCAATTAAGATCACATTTTATCATTTAGTAGTGAAGAAATAAGCAATATACTAAAATAACAGCCTCCTAACATTTTTATTTAGCATGTATTGGACGAAAGTTATTAAAAAATTAATAATAAAAAATAAGAGTTAGATAATTTGTTGAAAACACAGACACTACTAAACTCAATTAGAATTTAGGATGAAGTTAAAACCTTAAATCTTAATTCACAAAGGATTAATAGTAATTTTTAGTACAAATTAATAAAACTTGAAGCAAAAACTAATTATAAAATATTTGCTGCATAAGTATTCCCTTGTCAAAATTATGTAGCATACGGAGGAGAAGATTCTAAATTGAAAATATATAATTTATTTAATGGAAGTTGTCAATTAGTAAACCTATCAGATTCGATAAAATCCCTAGAAATACAAAAATAGTCCAAATAAATTTTTGTAGGTGGTATGCGAGGATACGTGATCTTGCTTGAGTCAAGCTCAAATTTTAAAACCTAAAAAACATACAAATATCATGATAAAGAGATTAATCAGATATTAATCATTTCTGATTCAGAAATAATAACGAGCTCTTCAGATGAAACAATCGTTAGATTTGATTTTTATAGAAATTAGGTGAATACGACTATAAAATTTAATTCAAATTGGTTTAATTCTGAAGGAAACTTTGCTCGATGTATTGATTTTAATCCTGAAAAATTAATTATTGCGAGTGGAACTAATTAAGGAGCAATTTAATTGTGGGATTCAATTGATGGAAACGAGTTATTAGTCTAAAAGCTATACGAGAATCAAAATGTAAGGTCTATAAGCTTCACAAATAAATATACTAAACTTCTCACTCTTGAGAGTGAAAGTTTGTCAATTTTCCAAAGCAAACCAAAAAATGTTGAAATCAAGATATGGGCTATCAATTTTAACTAGAGAAGGTTGGATCAATTGCAGAAATTTAAAGATTAATAAACCATTTGCCATGTCTAATATTATAAAGATGAAGAATATCTGGTTTGCATTTTGGAAACCAGCATCAAAATCTTCTAATCTAATATGACTTTGGTTCATTAGATAGACCATTAGTTAGATGATTTATGTAATTTATTCATTATTAAATAGATCCATATTAGAGCAAATAACCTGATAGTATGGCAACTATAATCGTTAAAGGAAAATGTAATTATTATCCATTTATTTAGATTCCTTACACCTTTTTGATTTCAGACAATGAATATTAATATATAATATAATCAATTTTAATCTTAACCTTATTTAAACCCATTTATATACAAACCTACTTGCTAATTGAACAGCCAGAGTACTTTCATTATTTAAGTAATTTATTTTTAACCGATCTTTATTATCAATCCCAAATAATTAATCATTTATCTTTTTTCTTCAAGTATCTTATCAAGCTGATAAATTTGGTATTTTATAATTAGTTTATCTGGCACTATTTCGGGAACTATTATTAATACATTAAAATTTTAATTCATCAATTCTTAATTAAAATTAATACGCATTATTAAATCTGTAGATTTTATTTTCTACAAGATTAATAATTCTTCTTTGCATTTTAAAAGCTGATTAAATATAATATATGAACTCTGATCAGTCTATTATAGCTAGATAGATGTCTTGTATTTATAAAAAGAGATGATTTTCTAATATCCTATGGACCACCATATATAGAATAAGAAAAATATCTTATTCGATAAAATCTAATAGATAAAGAAAATCATTTTTCTTCACAACAATAATTATGTTTTTAATATTTTTGGCAAGCACCCTATCTTAATGCTAGTTGCAGCTAAACCCAATTAGCGGATATAACTTTTTCTACAAAAAAGGAAACTTTTCTACTTATGGAAATAATTTATAGGTCTTGCTGCCTAACTTAGGATTTCAATTACAAGGTGGATTTATTTAAGGAACCCTTAATTAGACCTTATGTAATATTATTTATTATGTTTAAAGAGATATAGAATATCACTAGTACTTCCTTGCTTGAGCAACTGAATCTTATTGGAATACTTTCATTGAAGAGCAATTATATTATAATATCGGTGTCTTATAACACATCAGGATTTCAAAATAGCGCATCATATTAAACTATAAGACTTAATACAGCTCTATACTCATGTTAAACTTAATAGATTATAGGATTACCTGGTATAGTCGTACACTGTTTAAATATATCAAGTAGCCAAGTTACTATCGTCTATTTCAATTAATCAGTATTATACTTTGACACTGGATATAGTATTAGCGGATTCGGTTAAGTGCTATCAACGAAGATTCAATACTATTATTTTTCCGGAATTTATCAATTATATTTCATCTACATTAGTAATTATTAGTCATCGGTTCTTCAAGCAACTTTATATAATAATACTTTGTCAAACTTAACTTAGCTGTGGAGCTATCCTGCTTCATTCATAACAATATATGTTTCATCTAAATAAGAAAGTAATTATTAATAAATATAAAATTAGTATTTGCATTATTCTAATTATATTTATTATTCTAATACAGAAATTATTCAGTGAGATACTAAAATCCAAAGGGTTTGTAATTTGTAAATATGTATGTTAGCACTGATATAGATTATGATTTTGTGATATCGATGGTAGACAATGAATATGTTTATTAAGTATCCTTTTAATATAGATTTATTACTCAGTCAACAGTAAAATTACCCTAGGTAATATCAATTGCTCAAATATATAGTAACTTAGAGTATGTTATAATACTGACTAATTAGTAGACATGGGCATATTAATATCAAGGAAATAAATTACAATTATTCTTATAATCTTAATAATCCAGTTTTAATTAATTTAATCAATATAGTAGTATCTCTAACTTACTTGTTAGTATTAACTCAGCCGGCATTTAATTGTTTTAGTTAACAGATTATTATTTATACAACAATAAACCTAATTAGACAGGATATTTGAAAATTGGTTCATCAAATTATAATTTTAACGCTTAATCTCTCTATATAAATGTATTGCAAAACCAATCAAATTAAATTTGTCCAACTTAAGCTAATTTTTAAGGTGTCTCTTTGTAATCATAATAATCAATTTAATTATTCAATGTTTTAAGTTAATATTATGTTGGACCAAACCTAACATATTCAGTAGTCAATTAAACGGGATCATAAGTAACATTTGTACTCAAATAACTTTCATAAATTTCAAATGTAATACAACAATCATAAGCTATCTATTCTATAAGTTATCTTAATGCCTTACTTATTATTGAAATACAATCAACCGAAATAATATTCTTACTAAACTAATATAATTCAATTACTGGATAATATCTAAACATCTAATAATTTAAATATACAATGGAGATTTCAAGCTAATAAATAAAATTTATTGACTATCAAAATTCTACCATCATGGTTTTGATCAATTCAGGATCAGATGTCTAAGCAATTGAATTAAATCTATATACAGGAGTACAGAACGCTTACTATATCTATATTTAGCCTGGGTAAATAGAAACTTTTTAACATTATATGATTTCATTTTATAAAAAAATTGTTTATGTTTATTTGATAAACACAAATGACTATTCTTTAATAAGTTCACTCCCTGATAGCTAATTTAATAGCATAGCAGGATATTAATATGGTCAGTAATATTTGTTATTTACATATGCTCCTTACTTATTATCTTATCGGATAGACGTCTATGTTTGGGTTTATGATACATTCTAACTTTTAGAAACTCTTAATCCTGCACTTATTTACCCATATATTTAAAGCGGCGATATATATCCAATTGATGATGGAATATTTTTTGTGTATAACTCTAATTAGATGATTTTTTACGATAAGTCCTACTTTTTAACAACCGCTTTGGCGAAACAATATCTGTATTATTAATTTACAATTACGACTCCTAATTCTATAACATCATCCAAAAAGTTCTTATACATTTCAACTAGAATCAATTCTTTATTTTACATAAATATTTACTAAGGAACTAGTGTATAGAATACTTTATATTAATCCTTATATGTTTCTGATAATCCGACATCCTTTAATGTCACAACTGACTTGGTGAATTAATATGATTATCTTTCGATCAATATTTCAAGCAGGTTTTATTATTATATGATCCCTCATAATGTCATATTATTCTAGTTTCCTACTTAACAATATGCTGCGTATTTTAATCTTTATAGCACTATTTAAGTTAGTAATGGTTATAATCAGGAATTATTTTAAATTAATTATACAATTTCATCTACTAATCCAATTTTAAGAACTGAACAATCCTATATATCTGGTGTTTATAATTATCCTGATTACAGTTTAAATATAAATCCATTAAATTATTTTGCAGGCTTAATTCAGAATTACTCAGTTTCATGTCCAAATTGTAAGCAAGTAAGCCTTACCAACATTATTACTAACCAGGTATTTTATTGGAATTATTCTTCATTTATTTCGGTTAGTTAATATCTTAATGGTGTTTAAAATGTTTATACTTTAAATTTAAACTCTCTAGATGTCTTCACTTTACCGTTTAATTAAAATTTTTACGGTGATGTGACAAATTATATATCTAGCATAACAACTTTTAACTAATAAAATATCCCTATATTTATGTTTATAGAAACATAAACAAATTCTTTGACATGGTTAGTTAATGAAATTAATGCCCTTAGTATCTATACAATCGTGGCCAATACGACATTATAAGTTAATTTTACATTATCCCAATTTAACGCTAGCAATCAAGCTTTATATGCTATATACAATAACGGAATTTTATAAATTGTAACAAACTCATATTATTACTGTTTCAATTATTATCTATTCAATCAAACTATCCAATTAGCACCAATCTTGTAAGATGTGTAAATTAGCGTGTTAACAAATTAAAGTACCTTAAGCTTTTTGAATGTCACTAATATTGGTAATAAATATGTATTTGGGTTACAATTTTAAGACATTTTTTATAGATACTAATTTCTGCTAATCGAGGTAACAATAATTAATGGATATAATTAATTTAATAGATATACTAAGTTCTATCCTAATATCCCAAATCCGTTTAATAAATAAAATATAATATTTATGTAGTAATATGGGGATCCTGTTTAATAATAGAATACTTCCAAAATATAATTCATTTACTCAACAAATATATATTGTGGATTATTTTTAGTTGAATTTAATGGACCAAATATAATAGGATAATAACTATTGTAGGAATTTTATCTAATAAATCCTACAGTGATGAGTAATAATATTAATTTAATAGCATAAAATGGTATTTAAATAGCAATTATGAGTTATGCACAAAATAGCAATAATAATACAAACTATTTATAAATATATTAAATTGGTTATACGCTACCATATGCTTATATCGAATTGCCAATAGCCAGTTATTTCTAAATCCTGACACTAAATTATCTATCATCTAACTAATTAATATTATCTGTTAATCAACAAACGTTTTTGATCAATGTTAATTAATTTTTGACCGTCAATTATTAAGCAAGTACTAATAGCACAATCTATGTAATGGCTTAGAATCTTTTTAACTCTGCAAATGTTATAATACCGATATATTTTTCATCGAATGATAATCCTGGAAACAATTCCCCGTCGTCAGCTGTCAAATTGAAGGAGAGAACAGATCTAATTGCTGCCCTAATTGTTGCCGTACTTGGGGGCGTTGCGGCATTAGTATCATTAATCATAGCCTTAGTAAAATTAAAACGAGTTATGATAAAATTAGAATAAACATAAAAGGAGGTAAGTGAAAAGGAGTAAAAAAAAAATAACTCGACTTAAAATATCTAGACATGTAATGAATAAATATAAAATGACTAATTATGATGGTAAAATCAGCTTCTATTATTTTGGTTTAATTTCTAATTCTCTTACTCGTTTAATAATATTATTTATTTCTATCAAATAGTAGAGAAGGAGAATTTATGCAAATCCTACATCGATCTTAAATACCTACCTGAGTCCTATCTGTGTTTCTTGTTGTTCCTTTCATTTGCTTACAAATAAATTTAGTACTTCTGAAATCAGTTTCATATTTCAAGGTTAATTTTTTTAATTTATTAATTATAATGATACCTGATTGTATGAATTTTGTAAATATAAGCCACACGTCATAATTAATAATTAAAAAAACTGTTCTCTTTTGGTGTAGGATTTCTTGTTTACAAATTAAATATCGAATGGCATAGTTTAAATTAATTTTGATGATAAATAAATGTTATTTCCAGGATGCCTTTACAATACTTCTTATTTCATTCCTTTTATTTTTATCTTTTATATTTTTATTTATATTAATAGATTAATAATAATAATTATGTTAATTATTTATCTATCAATAGCCATGGTATATTGTTAAGTGTAACTCAACCCTATCGGTGGATAAAACTTTTTCTACAGAATCAATGACGTTGTTAATACAGCTGGCTATACATTATAAGTTTTGTAACCTAATCTGGGATTTCAAATGTAGGGAGGCTTCATTGCTAGCGGGATCAATTCTACGATATGTAATAACATATTTATGAAATAGCAACATAAAATGTCATAAGCACATCACAATATTAGAAAATGAACCTGATTGGTTTATTAGAATATAGCACTTAATATAGTGTATCTACTCTTACTTACAATATAACAGGAAATTTGAATAGTCAAACCCTGCTGTTCAACGTGCCATCAACAAATAAGACATGCTAAAACTTTGAAATAATTGGATATGTATATGTCATTCTACATTGCATTAACACTTTGAACAATTAAATAGTAATATACTTTTACAACAATACTCAACTAGTTAGTGTCAACACTGGATACACTCTCAATAATATAAGTTAATTGCAATCCACTAACATATAGTACTATTATGAGGATGGAACATATGACTTGTATTTTATATACATCAGCCAATTCCAATCTTATGTGATAAATACATAACTATACAATAACACATTTACTACTTTAGAACAGATTTGGAGTTAACCTGCTTAGTATATACAGATATTTGTATCATTTGAACAAGAAGGTATTTATATTATATGAATATAAAGTATTTGCACTTCAATTTAATTATCTGCTTTATCAGTTTGAGAACTACAAAGGGAAGTTCTCATTTTAGAATGGATCTAATTGGATATCGATGGACATTTTATTTGATGAATTCGATGAGTTTTTGATCCTTTTGGTGAATAATTACACTATTTATGAAATCTACTTTGATTACACCTTTAAAGTGTTCTCACAATAACAATTGCCTGTTGCAATTTCGAATGCTCAAATATTTAGTGATATAGACTACATATTCATTTTAACTCCTTAATAGACTTTGGTGTATCAATATGAAGGAGAAACATTTTAATTTTATTAATACTCATAATACTCAATCTACAATTAACTTAATCTCTATAGTAGTTTATCTAATATGATAATTAGCACTAATACCACAGGCATTCAGTTGTTTTAATTATTGGATTACTATTTGTATAACAATCAACCTAGTTAATCTGGATTCATTACTATCGGAATGTTCAATCTAAATAATTAAATGACATAAAGTGAAAGCTTATATATTAATGTGTTATCAAGCTATCAAAGTTAGATATGTCCACAATATGTCAATTTTAGCGGAGTATCTTAATAATCAAGTGATATTTATTACTAAACTGTTGACATTAGTGAATTTTACATTGGGTCTAACTTAACATATTCAATAAATCAGACAACCCTGAATGGAGTATCAATCATAAACTAAGTAAATAATTAAGTTCTAGGCTCTGAAATTTATTAAATAGGTGTATACTCCATTGGCTACCTAAATGCTTTGTTGAATGTTTAAATAACAACTGACATATTATTTCAGATTGTATAATATTCGTTGATTTATCAAGATTATTAGGAGATAATACAACAGAAGATTAAACTTAAGTTAACCTTATAGCACATATATTTTATGGAGTACGATAATGGAACAATTATGACTTTTATTGCTTCTTATAATTATATTTATGCTTTTGAAGTAAATCCAACAGTAGGAGTGATTTAATATTATACAATCAATCTAACTGATACAATAAACAACACAAACCTATATATTTTAAATGCAGTTGTAATAGATAACTTATTAATTATTCTTGACAATAATTTTTTTAGATCACTTAAATATAGATCTTCACATCATATTATGTTATTTTAAGTATGGTTCCTAGCAACTATTCATTTATGGCTGGTTATTAATATGAATAGTTTTATGTATTTGCAGTTAAATACCTAAATGATTAGTATTACGTTGATATATACACTTGGGTGCAAGGCTAATTTTAATTATTCTAAACATTACTGCTCTCCTTCATATCATATAATATAAATGGTGTACAAATTAATCCAGTTTAAAATGGAATATTCGTATCCTATGAGAAGACACAATTAAGATTTTATGATAAATCAACATTTATTGAAAATAATATAGGTAAGCAATAGTTTTACTTCTAAGTTGATACCACTAATATTACAATTTCTTAATAATTGTAATCAGATAAATATTTGTATTATTTTCTCAAATATAACGATGAATATTATGTCAACATCTACTAAGGAACATAAATTATAAATTCCCTATATTAGTCGATAAAATTAAATGTTACATCCCTAGATTCCGTGTTCCTTAGTGCTACTAGCGATTATTTAAACCAATGCGATTATCTAGCAATAAGTACAAATAATTATTAAAATATTTACTAAATACCACACAAGATTACATATCAATAGATGCCAAACTCTTAATATGCTATTTAATTTGGAATTAATAATACATTTAATGTTAGCAATTAAAATAACTCATAATTGTTTTATGTTAATTTTACTATTTTACAAGAAAACATTTAAATTACTTAAGTTTAGGGATTACCTTAAATCAGCAATAACCTCACAAATTGGACTTTGTACGTAAATCCATATGATTACTTTACAGGGGTCATTTAAACATATAACGTATCTTGTTCATAATGCTAGAATATATCACTTAGTAACATAATAACAAACAATTATATCTATTATAACGACCCAGTTTTATTTTCAGCATCTTACATTTAAAATAATGTTCAGTACTTATATAATTTAAATCTGGTTAATTTATTCTTAGTCACCTATAATATGTCAAATCAATTGTTGCCTTAAACTAATTTGACTTAAAATATTACAAATATAGCAACTTTTTCTTTGGTATATAATGAGCCTATATTATTATTTTTAGAGATTTAAACTAATTCTATTACTTGGCTTGTTAATGTTAAATCTACTCTTTACATTTATACCATAATAAATGGTACATAAAACACAATAAATATGACAGTGCCAGGATTTAATAGTTCAAATGAAGCTGAATATGCAGTTTATAATGATGGCATTTTATAAATACTTTCTTTCTTTTCATATAATTGCTATTTTTATTACATTTCTAATTAAACAATGCAACTAGTTAGTATAATTGAAAATGTATTTGCAGCTCCCTTAGTAGTTTTAGAAGCTGTTGGATTCCTTAATGTATATGAATATCAGGATAATTATATATTTGGAATATACTATCAGAATGTCTATAACAATTTAGTGTTCACTTTGTTAGATGTAACCGTATAGAATCAAACACTTAAATTAAATGATTATGAGACATTTCCCCTTGAAGAAATAGTTTCATTCTAAAAGGACTTTCCATTTTAGTACGTTCAACAATATGGCTAGCCTTATTTAGTGAACTATACTTCTTATGTCCATTTAGCTTATACCACTGCATTATCTAGTGGAATATTAGAATTATAATTTGACGGAATCAACTTAGTATCATTTTAATAAGTATGCAATATCTTCATTATTAACTCCACATTCAGTAATAATTATCTAAATTTATTGTCATTATATGGAAATCAGTTAGCAATTATGAACCTCCCCTAGGATGATCAGTATTCAAATTTAACATTATCAATATACTTGATTGACCCAGAATAATGTTAAAATGTTCAACCTTACTCCTTCCAAATACTTGGCACATTCAACAACTCGGTTGGTCAGTACGCGTATTCTCTCAATTACCTGAATTCTAACTAGTTGTTATTGTCATTAGGTAGTTATACTTATGTTATAGAGGTAAATCAGTTTTTAGAAATTAGTTATTCAACAACTGTAAATAGCACTATAATATTAACTGCATAAAACCCTTATTATTCTCTTAATGAATCAATATCAATAACATTTACACCAAATAATAATTCCAAATAATTCAAATAACACAAATAACAACACAACAAGTCATCACCTTTAGTGGTATTGGATTTTATTGATCACAATAGTTAGTCTATTAGTAATAGGAGCAATATGTTTATTGCTATATTTTAAGCTTAAGAGAGGAGATGAATCAAATTATTAATAGTTTTAAGATAAGAAAGAAATAGAAATAAAGAACTAATACGGTAATATATCTGGTCTTTGAAGAAGCTGAAATATTATATAAATTACAAAATTACAAAATTATATAATTTATGCATTTTGAGAATTTCACCAAATAGGTAAAGAATGGTTACAAGCCAAAAGATGACGACGATGGGATATTAGACAAAAATTATATCAAATTCGCTGATAAGAAGCCTGTTAAGCGTATTTTGTATATTTTAATCAAGCTGATACGTTAAATCCCCGAAACCCTGTTAAAGAAGAATACACAAATTACTAATTTTAAAATCAAGCAGTAGTTATTATTTAGAATCCACATGCATATCCTCCCGTGATTCCGAATTTGCAAGCTTAAGAACTAGGTTTACCGAATGTAGGCAATACATGTTATATGTAAACTTATAATTATTATTTTTAAGGAACTCAGTTTTATAATTAATTTTACGAAAAAACCATTTTATTGATTCTCTAAGCATATTTGTAGAAGCAAGCCATCTTATTCAATTGTGTGTCTCGCTAAGTTAGAAACTCATGTTGAAATAAGAAATTCAGAGAGAAGAATTAATAAATTTAAAAAGCATGATATCGTAATTAATCCCCTAATACAAGTTAAATCAATCCCTAATTCATAGGCTCTGAATAATAGGATTCTTCAGAGTTTTTGTTGTGTTTATTAAATAAATTAAAAGATGACTCTTCAATATAAAATTGTAATTGGTTTCAATAATCATAGAGATTTGACGATTTGTAATATCAACATCATAGAATATAATAATATTTAGAATAGAAACATAATCAAAACTTTGTTTTCACTAATTTAATAGATATTCATTTCCAAACTTTCTTCAAATGTTCCAAGTGTTCAAAAACTAGATATGAGTTTGAGTCATAAATTTCCTTAGACATAAATATACCATCAGGAAAGGATCAATTAAGCGTGGCTGAGCTTATATCTGCAAAGATTTCAGAGATAAAAATGGAATGCTAGCAATGTATGAAAACAACTACACACTAGAGGGTAATAGTATGTCTAATCAAAGGTTTCTAAAATAATAAAGCTGCCTAAATATTTGATTATCAATCTTAGGAGATATAAAAAGCTAGGGATGATAGATAAATTAATGACAAATAAAACCTATAAAAAGAACACCTAGAATATACAAATAGATCATACGATTTCATTAACTAATTAGATGGTGTACTAACATCCTTCATGTATTAGTATTATTTATAAAGAATATTTCTTAAGAGGCTTTGTCGATCACAAAGGCACAGAAGAAAGTGGACATTATACAGCTTATTACTTCACTCAATAGTGGCATTTTTACAATGATCAATAAGTGCAATAATGTCCACTAGAAGTTGTCTATAATATATTAAGGAACAACTAGAGTGCATATAATTTATTATATGAATTATATTGAGAAATATCTTACAATGATAGCCTATTTATATATTATATCAATATTTATCAATATTTATCCTTCTATCTTTTAATATGCTATCTATTTTTACTTAGTAGGACTATTTATTATATTCCAGATTTATTCATTAATATTATGATTTTTATATTTGAACTACTAATTTTTGTTAGTTCCCAACTATCATTATATCCCATTGAAGGACAATTATTTTATTATGGTTTAGGCTAAAACTCTGAAGGGTTTGTAGTAAGCATTGAAGGAGAAACATTGGGATTCAAGATATAAAATGGAATATCGGAAAGTCGGATCCATAATTTGAATATTGTAACAAAAATTAATATTATAATAGCCATATGAAGCCAAAATAGTATCAACTTCAATGTATGAATAAGGAAATTACTTTGCTTTGTTGTTTCTAACTAATGAAAATGTCTATTAAGTATAATTAAATTATCTTGGCTATGATTAAACTATAAAACTCTCAAACACATACAATATCAGCAGGTTGAATTGTACTTCCTTTGTTATAATTGATGAAACCACTATACTAGCAAATTGCTTTAACAAGTCTGGGGAACTTATATATATTTTAACCAAAAACGGAGTATCTACAGCTTACCAAACATAAATTATAATGGATACTAGTTCTCTATAAAAAATATCCTGGTAAAATTATTATGGACATCATGAAGCAGTGTACGCTATTTACATTCACCATACTCACTCAATAATATATAAACTAAAAGTCAATAATAGTGATATATATGAGCTAACAAAATTTTGGAAATATGATGAGGAATTTATTCAAATTCATGTCACTAATACAGAAGAATGTAATTTATTTAATTTTATGAAGTACTCGCTCTTTCCCAAACTAAATTGATGTATACTAATCAAATCACTACAATATTATTAGAAAATTTAAGTAAGAATAATTTTATTTCGATGGATGTCTACCGTATGACAAACAATATTCTTTAAATCGCTCTATGTGACTAAGAGAGAATCTACATATACCAATTCCGTTTTAACTTTAATTTAATAGGATCAGCTCTTTTATTCAATTCAAAAAAATAAGCATCGCTTTATGTAGATGAGTAAAATTTGTTTGTTGTTAGTGAGTCCTCGATGCTTTTTTATATTATAGATACAAATTTAAAGCTTGCTTACTATTATGATATGTCGGCTTACAGCGATTTCAATTAATTTAATTTCTTCTCTTAATACTTATTAACTGTGAATTAAACTTAATATTAACTATTTCAAATTAATAAACCCTATATTTATTGTGAGAACCCCTAAGAGTCCGGGGATTTGAATATAGTAGTTTATGAACCCTAAAACAGAACTTTTTAATCGTTGGGAAAATTACCTGTCTAAGTTCAACAAAAGTACACTTTTTGGAATATTATTCACATCTCTAAGGTAGAATTAATTAAGTCCACAATATAAGGATTCAATTCTTTAAGTTTGAATCTTGATAAATTTATAGGCCCGAATTAATCTTTTGCTTTATCTAATGATGATTAATTTTAATATTACTTTATTTAACCCGTATTGGTTTAATATTATAAAGCGAGTTACATAATATCTTGTAATGTTGAAGATCTAAACTCAATTTTAATAATTCAAAAATATAAAGATTTGATTTCTGTAAATTTACTATAATACGACTACTTAAAGAATCAAACTTCAAATATATGGCAAAAAACCTTTGTTTTCAATCATAGAATACTTGGAATGAGCCTTTAGAATGATTTTTTTGATCGAAATTTAATTAAACTCTATATAGTGTCAATCGATTATCTTCACATCTATAATATAAATTTATTAACATAGGTTAAATTGTATGGAGCATTTAATATAACTCCATTTTTTAACAGAAGCGGATAAGTCTATGTAAATCAACTTATTGTATAAAATTATCTTTACATTTGTTATTCAAATCAAATAATAGTAATTAGAGTAGGTAAAGATATTAAAGCCATTAATTAACTTTTATTTGAAAATATTACTTATATTGCTACTAACTATAGAATGATAATGATTATTGAACATCAAACCCTGATGTTTTATTATATCAACAATTCTCATGTAAAGCCGATCATTCAGTACTAGCCGAAATTAATTAAAAATGATTGTCTATATATTTTTCCAACACTTTATGGGTCATTTATTTTAGAAGGATAACTATAAAATTGGAAATTATTATATCTGGATTAGTAGAATTTCAAATAAACCATAGTAGGCAAATTTCTGATGCAGGAAATCAATATTGATGGGTATGATTTTTCAAAGTAGATATTTGCCTATACAAGCAAAAATTTTTATGCAATCGTATAGTATTAGGGATAATAATACTTAAATGTATATCGATCGAGTTACTATTCATAGAATTTTTTATATTATTCTATTCATTTGGGTAATATTGATATAAATTCAATGGAAGTATCTAAAGATTTTTACCAACTTTATGAATATGCAACAATAATGCTCAAAGATAATTAAGTCTAACTATATATAATTCCACTTTATGTAGATCTTAACATTTATCCTAAATTCAGTTTATAATCAACCTAAAACACTCAGAGTTAGATATCAGTTTCCAATTAATTTAGTTAATGCAATGTAAGTCTACAAATAGATATAGAGTTCAAATATCTGTCAATACAAGTAGAAAATAGTACTAAAAATTTAAGTACTTCGAATAATTAATAGGAAATATAGATGGATTTAACTTCAATATTTAAAGGAGCAATTTAAAATTATACTTTAGAATGCGATAATTGTTTAGATTTTAGCTACAAGTCAGTTGTTAGCTAAAACATTCTGATAAATGGTTCATTTAATTTTATTAACTATAATCATATAAATGGATCTAAATATATCTATTTAGGATAAAGTAAATTTATAAATTAGTATAAGGTTAATGAAGGGTAAAACGAATTCTTACATATTGGTGAACCGTAAATATAATATCAAGCCACAAACTAATAATAAATCATATATTCGTTTTTAGAAATTAACACTTTAATGATATCTTGGATTACTAGAGATAGAGATTCCTATAAAATTTATTCTATTATTGGAGACACTTAATATAACATAATGCTTCATGTCAAAGGATTTATAAGCTCAATAAATTATTAAGATGGATTCTTATAAATAGCAACAATCAATTATTATTACTGTTTTACTTATTTAATTGAGAATCAAGAATAAAAATTATATCCAATTGTAGAGAATTTAGAAATTTAATAAACTAAATAGTTTCAGAATCCGTTTATAATACTTTACAAGAATGAGACATTTATTAGATTTGGGACTCTACTTATGTCTTCAGCTAATACAGTAATATCCATCTTCATTAATGCTTATGTAACCAAGTACAATCATTATCAGATGACTGATTTTAGTATTTATTCTTATTTTAATGAATTCCTCTGTATAAAGTGTTCAATACATTCTATTATATAAATTGGTTCATTTATTACCTAATAAGAGTGGCATACTTAAGGAATTTTGTTATTTTTCACAACAGATCTAACAGGGAAAGGAAAAAGAATTGTTTTTGATGGGTTCGATGTTTTAAGTTCCTACCTTTAATACACTTTGGTGATGATAAATTCTACTAAACTTAATGCATTTCATAACATCTTAGCAACAAATGGATAAGATAAGATAGTCATTCTAAATAGTAATTCCTAAAATGAAGATCAAATTAGTTTCATAAACTTTTATAATATTGGTACTAACTCCTCTGATCATTAGACAATTTTACCATATTACTACATAAACACAACTATTTAATCAAAATTTGATAATTCGTTGACATTTATTAATTCAGATTAACTAATAATTTGTTAAAATAACTAAGTCCAGCTTATTGAATAACAATCACAAATAAGAATAAAGTACAAAATCAATTAAAATGCAACTATACAGTTATTAGCATAAAATTAATATTCGAATGCAACATATAGGATTAATTTACAATTCGATTAAAATGAACCTTAAAATCCAAAACCATAAATAGATAATACTAAAAATTGGCAGAGGATGTTGGTTATTCTCACTGCTCTAGTTTTTATTTTGTTGACCTTAATGAAATCATTTCAATACTTTAGAAAATTGAGATTTTAAGAACAATATAGAAATGTAGAAGATATGGGAATCGAGATCAGAATTCGCGATAATTGAGAATTTTTATAAAAAATTATGTTTATGAAATCCAAAAAATAATAATAATATTTTATATCATTGTTACAGTTTCTGATTTACGATTATGAAATTTGATTATGTTGGTGCTCTACATTTTATTATTTTACTTTTCAAAGTATATTGTTTCTATATATCCTCTCTAGAAGGCAAAAATGGGTTTTTAAGTGATATTCGTATTTTTATGTTGGGGTTCTACAAAGTCTTAAGGTGATTACTATTAGATATAAATAACTTGTTATTATCTTATGTTTATGAATAGGATGACTTTTAATTTAAAGATTTCACACTTGCATGGTGTCCTTTCAAAAAACTAACGATTGTGTCCTAACTAAATTATCGTGGAGGGAAGTTCTTTCTTACTTTAAATAGGGAAGGCTCCTATCTTGAATCTAACTCTTGTTAACTTCCATGCCTAATGCTTCTTTCATGAATGAATGATCTATTTGTGTCTTTCCACTCTATATTCTTAAGCTAATTTACGATTTCTGCATCCTTGTTATTAAATGAAGCTACTCGTGGTGAAACTTGAGGAGGTCTATATTTGAATTTTGCTGGCTATGTTTGTAGTTCCTATTCAAGTTCATACAAATATTCTTATTGATCTAAAATGTCATCTTCATGTTCAGTTATGCTCTTAAATGATATATTTAATTCATCACAAGTAATTGGTGTTTATTTTAAATTGTTTATTATGAATTACTACACAGAGTCAGCCTTCACAGACTTTTTCCTTTCTACATGTTCAGTTTTCGAGACAACTGAATTCCTTTTTTTCTTTGGAGATGCTGTACCAGGTAATGGTTTGATTGTGTCTTAGAATACTTAATTAGATAAATAAGTAATCAATACTATTTATTTAAAAATAATTTTTACCTTAAATTAGATTAGCCGAATATGTATTGTCAGCTTGCTTGGGAAGAAATACTTTGGAATAATTTTAACAAATATTGCTAATATCTTTAGCCGCTACATGTTTCACTCTTGTAGGTAATTAATAAATTTGTTGAAATACTCGAGATAGTTATTGGTCTGATGATATAGTATATCCCCTATTTTGATAGTCAACCCGCAATTCTCTAAATAAATAAAATTATTACAAAGCAAGCCATATATCATCATTTGCCCACTCCATAGCAGCAACATTTTCAGGGCATAATATGTTTGGAGATATATATTAATGACATAAATCCTTACCACTCAAATTGCATCTAGAATTTCCAACAATAACTCCATCTGGGTTTAACATCGGAATAATCTTAAAATAAAATAATTATTTAGCTATTGGATCGCTTTTCACTTTATCAATAAAATCTTCAATTATATATGAAGTCTCAGTTTCTATTCCTCTTGATCTTGCTACTATTAGTATTTTCCTCTTATCTGGCTCACCTAGTTCAATAGCATGAATTGGAAAATTTAATCTTGATTATCCTATTGTCTTAGTAGTTCCCTCAGGTAATTTTCTTATAAAGGACTTTAAGTTAGTATAATTATATGGTTACGAGTAACTTAATATTATCTCATCTTATTACTCCTTAGGTCGATGAACATATGTGAATTGCTATTGGCAGTAATAATTTTTGATATATCTGTATTTACGATAATGATGCTCATTTCCATCATGTTTTTACAAGTGTTAGTCTTAGTGTCTAGGCCAACCTTTAGCTTGATGTAAATCAACTAAATCGTATTAACTTGTAGCAGGTTTCAGATTTCCCTCATCTAAGTTTTAGTATTCATTTATTTTTTCTACTACTTTTCTTGGCATCTTAGTTACAGAATTCACAACTGGAATATATGTCTTGAAATTATCAGACTTTCTGCTCATAAATATGGGATATTCAGGGTCACTGGCTCTCAAATTGATTAGGACTATTGTTATTCTTAAATCCTTTCTCGGCTTTAGTATTCTCAATCCAAGAGAAAACCATTTACAAAACCCTAAACTATTAGTATCAGATCTCAACAGTACCCTCACAATATCATACTTGCCATAGTAGATTTGATGCACATTGGAACCTTCAAAGTCACTAAAAATCTCATAATCTTCACAATGGTTAGTTTCCTTCTTCATTGGAACTCTGGTAATTTGTTAGCAATAGGTTCCTAAATCTGGTAAGTATTAAATCAACTCCTAGGAGTGCAGTACCTAATGGTCAGCTACTGGTAGTTGGAAGTTATGATAGTAAATATTATATGGTTTCAAGTATTATGATTTTATTGGAGATTGTGAAGTTTAGTTTTTATTTGACTCAAAGTACTAATTTCCTGACTCATCTAACTTACCCCAAATGAACCGAGGTTTTCGCTCAACCTCATAAGCGTAAGTGATTGGAGATGCTTCAGGTAGCCTTTTATGAAATAGCATAATTGGATTCATAAATTTATAATAATATTGATTAATATAAAAAATTTTTTGAAATGGGGCAGAAAACATCATAATCATAAAATCTTCCTTTATTCAATTTAACAAATATGAATAACTATCACTTTTCTGTGATGTCATTTAATGTTTTGGCTGAATGTTATTGCGACTCCATATCGTATCCTTACGCCTACACGTCTTCGTTAGACTTTAGGAAAAGACTGATCAGAATTCAAAAAATAATTAGTGATCTTAACCCCACTATAATTTGTCTACAAGAATTAGACAATCATGAAAAACTTCAACTAGATCAATACTAAAAAGAGTATATGTAAAGGCCAGGTCGGTAGGATGGTCTAATGATTGCATTTAAAAAAGAAAACTTTACGTTAGTTAACTCGCATCGATACTCCTTCGATTAAATATGCCTCAGAGACAAGTTAGATCAACAATTCTTAAGGTAGAACATCTGTATGATCAATGTGCTCGAGGATATAAAAACCAAAAAACAAGTTATGGTAGGTAACATTCACACTTATTGGAATCCCAAAAACGAAGACATAAAGCTCTTCCAAGCTGCCTATTTGGTGAGAGAGATGGAAAAACTAAGTACACCATCATAAGGGAAAATAATTTGTGGTGACTTTAACAGTTTACCTAATTCAAATGTCGTCAATTACATTTTAAACCAATCATAACTTAGTAAGGAAAAAATGGAATATCCTCAAACATTTGAAAACATTTAAAAAGTAAGAAACATATTTGAAGAACCAAACTTAGAATGGCGGAGTGCTTATGATCCTCCCCCAAAATTTACCAATTATACTTAAAAGGTACAAATTAATATTAAAAAAATTTAAAAAGTTTAAAGGGACATTAGATTATATATTTTACAATAATGTGAAATCACTACAGTAGGTACAGATGCCAGATGAGAAATAACTCAGTAAGTAGATAGCCCTTCCAAATGAAGATTTTCCAAGTGACCATTTACCATTATTGGCTACATTTGATTTTTTGTGAAAAATATTATCAAATCATTTTAGAATTAATCATTGAATCTTGTGCCATTGAACTCTAAAGATCTTCCCTATAAAGAATGCTAGTTTAATCTTGGTCAGGAATAATGAAGCTCTATTATTTACTAAACTTAGGTAGATACTAATCCAATTTCATTTGTTCTGGTTTTTTAACAACAGTAATTGGAACACTTAATTCTAATTTTGAATGAAAACATTTATTAAACCCTAACATAAGTTTGATGTAATGATGATATTCAATATTAGGACTTTCTGAAGATGTTTACAATTTAATTGGTTCATTAAATATATTAGCAATCTCCAATGTTTCATTAAAACTAACAATCTATCCCTTTTTAACACGGTTGCATTTTTTAGATGAGTATAAAATAGGATATTGTTTCCACTTTCCTCCTATTAGTAGTTTTAGTTCTCCGAAAAATCCCAATTTTACTATTTATAGATTTTCCATGCACAAAGAGTTATCAATATCTACCTCAACTAATGCAATTGACCCTACCTCATAACTGGCCATATTGGTTGTTAATTTACAATTTATTTATCCCAAGTACTTACAACACAATTAATTAACCTAGAGTAGTTCTTCATTCTATATCGGTCTTTCAATTTTATAAAAATCACGAACAATAGTGATGGGTAGTTTTTACTTAATAGCATTTGGCATCTTTATCATAGGTATATTATTCAGTTACACAGATATATAGTAATGTATATGGCAGTAGAATAAATTAGATTGTTTGCCATAAAAAGTAACGTTTTATAAATTTATAGGAATTTGGAACGGAAAGGAAACCGAGCCTACTGGCAATTAGCTTTTAATATATTATAATAGTATTTATACCTTCCAAAGTTATGCAGAACTTGCTTAACGTTAAGAAAGTTATTTTTTATAGCAACTCTTTATTTCTTCAGATTCTCATCTTTATTTCCAGGAACATATTTTCTTGCAAACTCTTATCCCTTAAACTAATAAGATATTTAATTAAATAAAATACCTTGAGATAAACTACTCCTGGATGATTCTATCGTTCCGTCATCCTGATATTGACCATTCCCTTTATAATGTCTTACATGAAGTATATTGGCCTTTCAGTTTTTATATCTATGATAACATTTTATGGCTAAGTAGTTATTTTGGATCCCATTTAAAGAGTGTAATATTTATTTGAAGTAATTTTTTGAAGAATAATATATAATTATTTTTATGTTAAATAAGTCATTATTATAAAGTAACTCAATACTAAGTTTTCTAATAGCACCCTGCCTTAATGAATTATCTAAGAACAGGTTCTTTTTTGGAAATCAAAAGTTAGACTATTTCTTCATAACTTACTTACTCATAGGGTAAACAAACCAATTTTATATTATTATCCTATAATTAATTTAAGATGGGACACATAGTTAGTTCTTCATCTAGATGCTTAATGATGTTCAGGTATGCTAGACTTGTAAGATAATTTATATTTTTAGTTTAATTAAATAGTTCTCTAAGTTCTTTCAAATAGAGATAGATGAAAGATTCATGATTTTTTAGGTCTGGTATTATTTCTTTGCTTTTTACCATTTCTTAAGCATCTTTATTGTTTTACAAGTAGTAAGAAATTGTTTATTTCAACGAGTTTAGACTATAATAAGATGGACAATTTTATAATATAAAGTATATCCTACTAATTATTCTTGTCCTCAGCATTTAGATCATTTGAAATGACCTACTATTATCTAAGTTTATTAAGGATTTTGAAATCTTATCTTGAAATACATCTAAAATGTAAATTTTAAAAAGTAGTAATTCGATTTCTTTCTTTTATTAAAATTAAATCTAATATTAAGTTGGGAATCTGTATAAAAAATGTTCTTTTGCATTTGTTTTTTGAGATTCCTTACATTTATAGAACGATAACATTTCTTTGTACAATAACTTATTTTTCTTGTCTTTAAACAGCCACTAAAATAACTGATGATTTAGCATCTAGCTCATATTTCTTATATAAGTGTTTTAACCTTAAAATTCTCCTATCATTTATGTTTCAATGTCCTCATTAGTACTTACACCTAATGAAATCATATTATCGAAGTAAAATTTGATAATAAATTCTATCGTTTATTTTTCGATGGTATAATCATAGTTATCATTCTATTCAAAATGGAAAAAGTATATTTATCCATCTAAAGTTGATAGTAAGTGTGTGTGATCTAATTTTATGAGTTTATATTGCCTTTTGTTTAAATTAAAAATAGATCTAAATGTGCTTAACATTAGTAATTAAAAGCTCTAACACTTTGCCTAATCAAATTTAGTGAGATCCTTGTATTAGAAATATAATGTCATCTCATATTGATCAATATGTTTGAATTAAATTTATCTGACATTTTATAAATCTCTTAGCTCACCTTAATCTTCAATCTTATTAAAAATATTCGGTTAATATTTTATCCTAAATTAAACTGTCTGTGCTTCTAAATCAACCTCTCCACTCTAGCCATATAATAAAATAGAATTCATTATATTTGGAAGGGAAATTTATAAAATTATACTTGAATTTTTCATATATATGATCTTCAATTCCTATAATAATTATCTGTAATCTTGAATTCCTATTCGTGCTTCTTTATGGTCTATTTTATAAGGTAAACATTGGTTTTGGTATATTATTGAATAAATAGGATCATTCCTTTACTCTATTTCGTTAACTAATTAATATAAATCTTAAAGATAGCCATATTTTTGGTTTTGATAAATATTTGACTTTTATTTTAAAAATCTTTCAATCTTCTCCAAAGATTTTTGTGTAAGAGTTTTATCTTTAGGGTCTTTAAATGTATCGACTTATTTTCCTTATTCACAATAATATTCTAGTGTTAATTGAAGACAGATTAAGCTAAAATAGTTATTTGGGGATAAATATTATATTAAACTTTATATTATTGCTGACTATAAGGATTCAAACAATTAAATTAAATCTTTATTTTTATAATTATCAAGTTATAATATATGAGCTAAAATTATTTGTATGAGATCTAATTAAAATAACTGACTTTCTATTCTATTTCTTTATTCAAAACCTATGCTGCATGATTTAGGAAAAGTATAAATCTGTTAGTAAAACTATATCTTCTCCTATTTCTCTTGTAATTGATAAAATTCCTTCATTTTTTAAAAGTCATTGATTTTGTTGGAATTTTATGATAATTTTTTTATTGACTAGTCATTTAGAATTTCACTCATTTTGTTATATCCTTTTATATTCCTCCAATCATACTAATCTTTATATTTTATTGATCCAAAATAGCTGATTATGATGTATTTTAATGTTTCGATCTCATTTATAAAATTCTTTTTCTAATCATATTCAAAATGGAAGATAAATAATTAGTTATCATTAGTCAATAACAAGTTTGAACTCTAAAAGTTCATTAGTTTATATTGCTTTTTATTCAATTCATATATCTGTCTTAATGCTTGATTCCATAATTTAGAAAATTATTAATCAGTCAGCTTTTCAGGATCATAAAGTTTGAGTTCCTAGTGTTTGAAAATCAGATGCATTTTTTTAAGCTCTTTATCTATCCACTTAAACAATAAGTTCCTTATATTTTAACCACTAAAATCGCCTTAATCTTCAATTTTATCGAATACATTAAGGAGAAAATTCATGATAAATTGGATCTCATCTCCCTTCTAGATTCCTGTAGTCCCATATAGTTAAAAAGAATTCATTATAATTATGTATTATGTATTATGTATTATGTATATATTTGATTCTCATAAATTACTTATCAAGATATTTTTTTGAATAGAATTCATATAGAATACCAATTACAAAGAACTACCAACAATACACAGTCTTTCAACTTCAATCATAATTTTAATAAATTTTATTTATCATTTTAACTCTACCCTTTTTTCTTTATAACTTAGAGATGAGATGAGTTTTAATTTATTAATTCTATTACTTCTGAAGTTCCACCTTTTCTAATTGTAGTATAATATTCCTCATAATCATAGTCATAAGGAAGATATAATTATAAACTCTCTAGGTTATATGGCATTGACTTAGCTAATAGAAATTTAATGGATCTATATAAGATATACCCATAAAAATTTTATCTTTAAGGATCTGACTTATAAATTTAGTCAAATGTTATTTTATAATATTTAACAAGTGAATTAAATCTTGTCACTACTTCAGGACTTTAAAGCAGTGATTTAAAACTACCATAAATCAAAGTTTGATTATCCATTTCAGATATGTTATTAAGAATATTTTCATTAGTTCCTATTATTGGAGTATTTTATTATAGCCTTTCTATTTCTGCTTAAACTTAGCTAATAAAATTCTTTGATTCTTATTTGTTAAATTCTGACCTAAATTATTCCTAAAATATGCATAAATTTACATAATGGATTTGCTTAGAAATATTTTTAATAACAGGCTGGATTAATTGATAATAGACAAATAACATATAATTCAGTAAGGCAATCGACTAATCTTTTTTGCCTTTTTCATGCTTAAATAACTATTTTATTTAATTTTTGAGCTCCTTTAATACATGAATTCTAACTTCTAGAATTCTTAAATCAGAAAATTTATTATCTGAATGAAACTATAAGTTGATATCATGAGGAGTAGATTCCTTGATATTGTAAAAAGTTTTCATTTCGCTATAAAATGATTTTTACAAGAATCTTTTAAGATTAAAGTCATATTTGAATTAACCCTATTCTTAAAGTTAAGCAAATAATTCTTTTAATCTTTTTTTGTCTAATAACTTTTTGATGTAATCATGTTTTATTATAAATTTCATAGTTATTTTTTCATTTTTTAAATCCTCATTAAGTAATTTCAAACTTTAGAAATCCTAATAATTTTTTAAATTGCCACTGCTCTTTTCTATAAAATATTCAATCATTTCTTTTATCATTATGATTTGGTTTAAAAATCCTTTATCTTACTTTTTAGTGATGTTCATTAAATTAATAGCGAATTTATCCCAATCTAACCCGAAAATGTCAGAAATATCATTTGCCTTATTTTATGGAGAAATTGGTCTTATTGTTCCACAAATTATTCCTAATTTTCCGCATAATTTGTCTAATGATTAGGTTTTATTTAAAGATTTTCGCTTTTAGAAGTATAAGCCATAATTATACTGTATTATAGTTAAAACCTTTAAATCATGTTCTAATGGGGTAAGGATGTAATCTGTTTACTTATTATATTCTAGATCTTCAGTATTCTCACTAATGAGCTGTTTTATATTTTAAGCTATTATTGTATAATCTTTATTAAATTAATCCAATTATAACAAAAATTTCGTTTAATGATGAATAATTATTTTCTTTAAAATACTTACCTTATTAAAAAACTAGTTAATCGGTGTTATCAGTATTTAGAAAAATATGAGACAATTTCATCATTTTAGACAACAACAATATTTATTCTTCATAAGCTTATATATTATCATTATCTATCATCTTTAAGAATTTAGGCATATATCTATAAATTTTCATAAGTTTTTAATTGAGAGTTCCTAGTTATTATAAGATTTCTATTCGGTTCTATGATTCTATTTAGTTTTTCAATACTTAATCTCTTGTAATTTGAATTTTCTCAATGATTTCACTAATTCTAAACTTTAATTCTTTGCCTATCTTAGAATACCTGAAGTGATCAATCATATTATACCTTCCTAAAGATATAAAAAGCTAGGATTATTTTTCTATGAAGATATTTTATTTATTAAGATAGTAAATAGTTTCTATTAAAGTTAATAATAAATGATCAAATTAAATCATGTTAGGTTTCTTCACATCAATAAATTTCTCATATGGTACTATTGTTTTACGTTATATTCGAAATAGAATTTCATTCTTAACATTATCGATGTGTCTAAAAGTCATCTATCTTATAAGGGGGCAATTTTTAAATTGATTTGCCTCCTCTAAGTAATTTAGACTTTTAGTCAATTTTAATTGATAAACAGCACAATAATCACTTTTATCTAAGAATGGAAAACATCCATAAAGTTAATAATTATCCATAAATTATATATATCAAAATATTTAGCAAGCCGTATAATCTGTTGCTTTGCTTATTAACTAAACCTTATTTTTCTGGACTATTTGTACATATTAACTTCTAGTTAATACGTTCTCTACTTCGGGTATGGGTTCAACTTAAACTTAAGCTTTTTTCTTTTCAAAATTCTAGAGAAATTAAGGTTTGTAACCGAATTCTGCTGACTCATTAACCTCTTCAAATTCTTTTCTATGTTCTGGGGTATTAGGTTTTGAAACAGGTGTTGGAGATTAGGTTACATGTGAATTAAAGATAGTAGAATACTTTGGCTCGCTATATTGGTTGACAGATTAATATACAGGATTATGGCTAATATAGTGGATTTCATACAACTCATATTGATCGTATTGAGAGAAACTAGTATTGAATCTATCGCCACTGTAATAGTTTTTAGATTCATGAAGGTTGTTTGCATACTCTTGAATTTTGAGCATTAATTTCGGTTATTATTATATATCAATTTTTTAGAACCACCTCTAAGTTTTGTACAAATACAAAAAATCTGTATTGAAAATCTTCTTTGTAATCAAGTTCAATGTTGAACTTATATTAACAATAAATATTACGCTTCTTCCGTCAATCTTTAATTTCAACATGTGAGAATTAGCAGCTAATTTAAGCTTTATCTTAGAATCTCCTTTAAAGATAACATCATCAGACTTTATTTATTTGTCGGACTAAATCAAAACTAAGGTTAAGAGATAAATACCTCCATTTTCTGCACCATACTATCCGATCAGGACTGTCTTAAAGGATTTTCGTTTGAACTCAATAGATTTGATTACACCGATTCTGATTAACTTTTGATAATTATAAATAAAACTGTTTAAATTTTAGAGTCCAACTCCCTAAGTTATAGTTTTAGCACATAATTTTCTCGTTTTGATAAATGAAAGTCTTCATGAATAAACGCTAGCGACTAGTCCTTTGCAGTGATCATCTTATCTGATTTTTTCATATGACCATCAGATAAGGTTTGATTAAAAATAAAGATTTTTCTTGTTAATTATTCCTTTTCTTATTCTAATACCTTTTATTAAACTTATGCGTCGTTTTATTAAATGTTTTTATTTTAAGCAATTTATTATGGACCATCTTGCAAATAGTGGGTTGGAGTTTAGTATTATTACTATATTTATTATTATTAACTTGAGTCATCTAGATATGTTTACTAATCCTAGAGCTAAACATTTTTATTATCCACTAATAACTAAAGTTATCTATTGATAAAATAAAGCAATTTTACATGTTTAATTCTTCAAGAATCTCTTTTTTGAATGAGTTAATGGACTCTCGAAAATTTTGAAAAATTTTTAAGGTTTATTTATTGATATTTTATTACAATACTTCTCTTTCAATATTCTAGATTATTTATTTATGTTAGATTTAAGAAACTTTGTCCCCATTTATTTTTATATGAATTTGATTTTCTTTATCTAATTCCTTTATAGCCTGAAGGTATCTCTGTTGAATTTCAGCTTGAGTTTAATCAACAAGCTATTTAATCTGCAACACCTAATGATTTGTTTCATTAATTTAATTTTTTATCTTTGGAATTAAGGCATATTCATTGTCCATTATTTAATTTAAATCAGACAATTTCAATAATTTGTGATTGTCCTTAGAATGAAGATAAACTGATTCAAGATTATCGCAAAGCTTTTTCTCGATTAGGCACTCTTATGATATGCAATAAAGCAAATTGTCCTAATTCATTAATTAAAAATCGAATAATAATGTCAAAATATCTTCTTTTTAACTACTGCTTTCTATTTTTCAACCTTATTTTTATCTAGTTCGATAACATCCTTCTCATATTCATTGTTATTCTCACCATCTTGTGCTCTCCTCCTATCTTTATTGTGTCTAGCAATCTGAATTAATATATTTCAAAAATACCTCATCTTCATAATCCTAATCCTTATCATCAGCATTATTTCCTAGAGCATCTAGATCATCCAAATCCATTTCTTTAATTTTAGCATTTTTAAGTTCATCATCACTTTCATACTATCTGTCTTCGAATTAATGTTCTTTTGGTTCTTCAGGTAGCTCCTCGTCTTCTTAACTATATTAATCCTAGTTCATCAAATCGTTAATATTTATGGGTTTTATGATATCATTCATATCTGGATTATCATTTATTGGATTAACTTAACCTTAGTTCGTGATAACAAAATCTTTCTTCTATTTCTCTTTCGAATATTTATTAACAAAATCCATCATATCTTAATCTGCAAATCTTTATTAACCCATAAACATTTCCTCATCAGCGATCAGATCAAAATTCATAGTTTCAGCTACTACATCAATTACTGATGAGAAATTTTATGCTATATATAATCCAGTTATGAATGAAAATAATGCTGGTACAATAGGATAAGTTGTTTACTATTTGACATCTATAACATATCTATTTATTAGCTAATTATCGTATAAAGAATAATAAACCAAATAAGAGCCAGCAGATGAAATAAACATCATTCCAATAACTCTGACATAGCCAAGCGAATATCTGATCATTTCTACTCTAGAATAATTTCTTTCTCTTAAATAAAACACTTTAAGACCTGATTGCCAGAAATTATCTGCGTAAATTGCAATATGCATATAATTTCTATGAGTTATATATTTGCCCGCATACTCATAAACCCAAAATCCTGGAGTGCTAATGAAAAGTAAAATCGATAAAATAAATGATTTCCTGGGCATATTCTCTAATCCTAATTTCCAAAAGTAAAAGAACCCATTGAACATCCAAAACAAAGGAATCAATATTGCACCTAATAAAAATGATCCTATATGATATCTCAACATAAACCACAATGGCCTCAAAATGGGTGCATTTAAATAATTTTTATCTCTGCTATAATACCACACTGAGCAGCAGCCTGCTATAAATGTTCTAACAAAATAATACATAGCTTATAGTGTCCAAAAGTAAAAGAAAGTAATTACATAAAACCCCTATCCTTACCATATCTAAAATACGTTATCTCTATAAGATGTGCTAGAAAATCCAGCTATAAATTTGATAAGTATATAATACTTGGCGCACTAACAGTTTAAACTTATCCAGAGTTAACTCCTCCAATAAATAATAGTATATAAATCACACCGAGCCCACCTTGTAATACAGACACTATTAAGGGTATTAGTAAAAAGTAAGGCATTTATCTCAAAGGTTTCAACATGTGATCCATAATTTGAACCATCATTAGGATTTTATGAAATGCCAAAACAAAAAGCGTCACACAAATAGGAATTATGGCGATAAATGCATTTTTAACGAAATCCAAAAAGTACAAATGTGTTGGAATGCACTAATATGGATCAGACGTAGACAAACAATCCTTGCTAATTGCATTTTTCTGTTCCTTCTCTACATATGCAGCTTAGTAATAAACTGAAATGCAAAATCCTGTTACGAATCCCCAAATCATTATATGAGCGATTTCTAATTATTTACATTTATATTACTTTATCCGAGTAAAATTATAATGAATATAAATCCTATTCCGATCTATAATGCAAAAGCTTGAACTATTAACTATAAGTTCTTTTTTGAAATATATAAAATATTTTACAATATAAAAATCTCCTGCAATTCTTCTTGCTATCATAATATCAGTACTAATAATGGCTTCAATTGCATCTCTTCTAGGACCTAATTTAAGTGGCATGCAATATATATTGTAAGTGTCAGTATAGTAAGTATCATAGCAATAATCATCAAGCAAAGTCACACCATCCACATCATACAAACAGATTTATTGAGTCTAAAAATTATAAAATGTATTATTACATAATCTGCTGTATTCGGACAGGAACTTACACATATAGCAATATTTCCAAGTTTATTTGGATCGAGA